>JALPQI010002119.1:0-15194 GCA_025490895.1 Thaumatotibia leucotreta | reverse complement strand
CTTACAAATGTGTCTATATATTAATGCACTCGACTGTACGAGTATTTTCCAATATCGCTCAACATTTGTTTAAATAGATGAAACGTTGAAAATCATACACGAAGACGAACAACCACAAATTGTGCCAAGTTCTATGGACGATCTGGGGTGCGGGGTAAAATAGTCGTAGATACCCCCATTACAACTGGTGAAAAAGCCGAGGAAAACTTACCAAAAGACGGTCTTATCTACTTTAATAAGCGATAGATAGACTGCATAATTAAGTAAAATGTACCTTCCAAGCCTGGCGGTATCCGCTAATGCTGCTGGCGAGACTCTCGGCGTCATAGTGCCGCGAAAATGAGTAAGGGCCCGGATGGCTCCGGGATACGCATTGCCCCATATGCCCAAACACAACACCGAACTAGTCACATCACTTCACTCCTTAAGTTGTTTGGTACACTGATTCTATACGAAGGTAGATACACTAACAGGGAACATGAAGTTTTTTAATGTTACATTTAAAGTTCAAGTTAGGGCGAGGGAAAATTCACTGGCGGAACGCTGAGGTACCTACAAAAATGTTTAAAAAAATAGGGATGCTTTAAAAATATGTGCTAGGTTGGAATGATATATAATTATGTTAGTAATTCAATTTATAAAATCGTGACAGTACAGTTAGTGATCTAATGATGTCATTAAGTGACAATGAAGTCGGTAGTTTTTAGATCATATTGATATGAACACCTATTAAATTCCATTTAGAAGGTCATTGAAAGCTTTGGCGGGCTTTTGTCTATCGAATCCAAGTGATTAATGACTTTACTGGTTCCAAACGACTAAAATACTGGTTCCAAAGATGATCTATGGGCAAACATGTATTGTTTAATCAACACAAGGCTACATATATATTTCTAGGATGTAATAAGTCTAGGTACCTAAGATAGGTAAATTTAGTGACATGTATTAGGTATTTGACTTCAAAATTTATAGTGACAACAAACCTTAACTTTAAATATTTTTAATTAATTTATACAGAAGAAACATTTCGTAATATTAAGTCAAAACATACTAATTAAATCACCAAAGATATCGATCGTAAATAAAATGTATCCACATGAAATGAATATCGCACTCGTCCTTTAGTTCCTTCACAGATCACATGGAACATTAGCTTCGATAGCCGACGGGGCGTGTATTGTATACGCAGAGGCGCGTTGAGCGCGCTGCGCCCGGCGTGCGACTGCCTGCGCTGGCGCAGCCTGCCCCCAAACAGCCACCAACATACTGACATCATCATCAACACCTCTCACCATCTCTTACGTTAGCAAGCGGCCTGACAAAGACAACATGGTGTATCCGGCTCGAAGGACCATAGTAGCGTAACGTGCATACACGATGCGCATCCTTAACACCTTCGCTGCGGCAATTAAGTTAAATTGCAATTAACCATACTTGTACAGGTCACATATGACCTGTTCCGCAGTGAGCGTGTTAATAACATGATACGCAATGCGGCCGAAAGTGAATCGTAATAAAAAGACTATTAAGTCACATTGTCACGTGTTATTAATTAAATGTCATTGATAAGATTTCCTATTATTTCATTGCTTTGACGACTACCAACACCTCTACAATTTTGGTATTATTGCACATAATGCACATGCGAAATGCGGTACGATATACTTAAGCTAAATTTCAATCATACCTTCATTTTAGTACGGACGGCTACAAAGTATTTGAAAAATGCTTAGAAAATGGAAAAATAAACCTTGAACAACCTTCCCTTTTTTTTTCTCCAACTGAGATCAAACAAATATACGACAAAACTCCTGTATATCTAAAGGTGTGTCAGGTTTCTCTCTTCTAACCGATGCTGCGATGTGCGTAGAAGCATCTTCTTGCTCTACCTTCCTCTATCTCAAAATATTATGACTACTCTTTTGCTATTATCTGTCGCTGCTTTAACTTACCTTATAAATTTAAACTCCGTCCAACCAGATTGTAAGTAGAATAATTAAAAAATTAAAAACCACGCCTGCCGTTTTAAGCGAACTGAAAAGTAACAAATAATTTCTTTTTCAGGTTAATTCTTGTTAGCGTATCTACATAATAATAGGCGCTTGTCTCATTACTTACTATATTTTGTTTCGATTGCAGTCGGGGAACCTTTCATTGCGGAAAATATAAATATATGGAGGTTCCCCGACTGCAATTGAAACAAAATCTAGTAAGTAATGAGACAAGCGCCTATTATTATGTAGATACGCTAACAAGAATTAACCTGAAAAAGAAATTATTTGTTACTTTTCAGTTCGCTTAAAACGGCAGGCGTGGTTTTTAATTTTTTAATTAATTTATTTATTTGAAACCTTTTAGTGAATCTGGAGATTCCTTAAAGTTGGTTAGAATTTCAAAAACCGATTTCGCAGAGGGCTTAAGCTTCACCCCGGGGGCCCGAGGAGTTCCCATCCTGCTAATTTTGGGCGAATCCAAAGGGCACGCCACGTGAGGGCCGGAACATTACTGGAACGAGTTTAAATTTATGTTGAGCGAGTCCGAAGGGCGAGTTTCAGGGTGGGAAGCCGAAAACTGAGCTCGCGGAGGCCCCGACCTTCACTTCGAGAGCCCAAGCACGTAACTTTCAAATTTAAATCGAGACCGAAGGCCGAGCTGCGAGAAAATTGAACTACGATGCTTCTTCAAATACCCCAGCATCTAAAAAACCGACATCCGCGTAGGGCCCAAGGTACGACGAGCGAGCCCACGAGGTACAACCGTTCCTCCCAACTAATTTAATAATCGAACCGAAGGGCCAAGCGTGCAACGGTTCGCTTCGAACTCCAACGAAGACTTAACGCGGAGCTCCGCGTAGAGCCAAAAGCGGCACTCAGAGGCGCGCTAGTTCGCGAGGCGGAAGGCCGAGCCGCTAAAACCCAGCGACCGACGGAATAGTGTATCGTTAAAATGGATCCGACGATCGTTTCAACAACCTGCAAAGGCCGTAGGACGTACTCCGCGTAGGGCCGAAGGCCCGAATCGTTCCTTAGAGAAGCGCTGGTTTGCGAGGCCAAAAGCCGAGCCCCCAGCCCGGACCACCGGGGTCAGAAGCACAGACTGGAGCGTAACTATCGGGGTGCTTCAAGCGCAAGCCCGATGGTCGGAGTCCCGACGAGCGAGCCCAAGCGGTACAACCGTCTTTCTTAACTGCCTTAACAATCGAAGCCAGAGCCCAGCGCTACCACACTACGTGATGGAATAGTGTAACATGAAAACGAATCGGAGATCTGCAGACCCGACGATCGTTTCCATAACCTGCGAAGGCTGTAAACCGTGCTCCGCGTAAGGCCGAAGGCCCGAAGTGTCTTGCAAGCTACCAGAGCCCAGCGCTCCTTCGCTTTACAATGGAAAAGTAGCATTAGAACGAATCTCAGGGCCGCAGGCCCGAAAGATCTTTTTGAGAAAATGCGGAGGCTGAAAATGCATAGGGCCGAAGGCCTGGAGTGCGGTCACCCAGCGCGCTTACCTGCGAGCTGCGTGAGACTCAAGTTTCCAGGCCAACCTGCCTTCATTCATACCAACTCCCCTGCGCAAATGTTAAGTGCAAATCTGACCCTGATCTGACCAAAAACCAACGCCAGAACGTTCAAAACCTTGACCCCCCCTTTAGGGTTCCTCTCCAGCACCATATGTCTGACTATGCTCGTTTTCTAGTGGCGATGACGTTGTTGTACCTATCGTTTGCTTAATTACTAATTTGACATTTAACAAAAATTGTAGACTCATATTTTGGATGAAAAAAACCGACCCATATTAAAAGTCTCTTATCTCGCAAAATACGTGGGTACATATTGAAACATATTATTAATATATTTCAAGATATTAATTATTAAGATATCATATTGTTAAGATATTTCAAGTTTTAAATTTTATGCGCATGTTACAACACGTATAGCAATTTTATTATCTATTATACAGGGATCGGAACCGGTTTTTTAGAAAAACCTCGATACAGCTTAATATTTTAAAATGTTATACGCTCTTTATGTAGTATTCAACATTTTATGTAATTATTAACATCATATTTTTCAATTACTCTATTAACAAAAAAAATATAGCCCGAAGAACGAAAAAGAACGGAATTCGAACCGTTCTTTTGTATGGAGCAAAAACCGTTATCCGATCCCTGCTATTATATACATATAGTCGCCTGGTACCCACATCACAAGCCTTAATTGAGCTTATCGTGGGACTAGGTCGATTTGTGTAAGATGTCCCAAGATATTTATTATTTAGATATTTATTTATATTTTTTGATATTGTATTTTGGCCATTCTCGGCAACGCTGGCCTAATACTTGTTGGGAACTTCTCATACATCCTTGAATTTCTTCGCAGATGTATGCAAGTTCCCTCACGATGTTTTCCTTCACCGTAAAGCACTTTTTGTACAGTACTGGACTAAATGTTAAGTTCACACCACGATTTTGATACGAAATCGACTGTTTGGGCTATCATTTTTCCAGCATTCAAGTCGACACTTATTTCCAACTACTATAATTAGGACTGATTATTGAGCTATTTCTTATTAATTAACCGTTACTTTCGAACAGTTCAGCAGCTTTTGGTAGTCATGTCATCATCAAAATATGACAACTTCACTTGCCTATGAATGATTATCGGATCCAATGAATAAAATTGTTCAGATTCTATGGGAAATTAATATTAACTAGCTCTTGAAATTTTACTGCTAACTCTGAAAAAAAAATATCGCCCGAAAGTCTATTTTGTATCGCAATCATGGAGTGCACTTAAACTTTTGACCGGTACTGTATATCAAACGATTAGTCCGTGGGCTAGTCGATCTGATATTAGAAAACGGTATAATTTGGGGGTACCAAGTGTCCTTTTTACAGTAGTTAGACATATTCATAAGGATGTTAAAAAAATATGATAGACATCTCAAAGTGGTAGCTAATAGGCATACGGGCTATTTCAAGATTTCCGTTGTATGACAGGTATGGTTAAAATTAGGAGGTACAGATTTTTCTTTTCACGGCTGTTAGGTAAGCTTATAAAAACGTCAAGAATGCAAGATTGCCATTTATAAGTGCTACCTAACAAAAATGGGGGCCAATCGAAGATGGTGGATCTCAAGTTTTACAAAATCAAGTATATCTCGAGAACTATTAAATATATCTAATTACTCTCTTGAACAAAATTAAAGGCATATCTGTAAGCTTCATATTTTGCATATACACCATATGGCTAAAACCAACCAATAATTAATTATGACCAAAATTATCAAAATTTCGTGATTTTGATTTTTTTTTGTGTCGTGTTTTTACATAGTAGTCATGACGCTAGAAAAATTAAATATTTTTTGAAAGATAGTGTATTTAATAAGCTTTAATTTGATGTATATAACTTGTTGGCGGTATTAAAAAAAAGACCCATAAAAAATATTTAAATGAATTGTAGTCATAATCCACCGTATACTTAGTGATTTTAGAGGCGATGGAAGTGCCACTCGTAAATAATAGTGCTTATTTCAAATAACCAAATTGAAAAATATAAAAAACTTAAATTATTTTTTAAAGATAGTGTATTTAATAAGTTTTTATTTGATGTATAAATTATCCGGAACCCATGGCTAAAACTCTATAAAAAAAACTAATTACACTGTTCGATCATTTCTCACAGTTCAGTTTTTTTATATTTTTCAATCTTGGTTATTTGAAATAAGCACTACCTATTATTTACGAGTGGCAATTCCATCGCCTCTTAAATCACTAAGTATACGGTGGATTATGACTACAATTCATTTAAATATTTTTTATGGGTCTTTTTTTTAATACCGCCAACAAGTTATATACATCAAATTAAAGCTTATTAAATACACCATCTTTCAAAAAATATTTAATTTTTCTAGCGTCATGACTACTATGTAAAACCACGACACAAAAAAAAACAAAATCACGAAATTTTCATAAATTTGGTCATAATTAATTATTGGTTGGTTTTAGCAATATGATGTATATGCAAAATATAAAGCTCATAGATATGCCTTTAATTTTGTTCAAGAGAGTAATTAGATATATTTAATAGTTCTCGAGATATACTTGATTTTGTAAAACTTGAGATCCACCATCTTTGATTGGCCCCCATTTTTGTTAGGTAGCACTTATAAATGGCAATCTTGCATTTTTGACGTTTTTATAAGCTTACCTAACAGCCGTGAAAAGGAAAATTTGTACCTCCTAATTTTAACCACACCTGTCATACAACGGAAATCTTGAAATAGCCCGTATGCCTATTAGCTACCACTTTGATATGTCTAACATACTTTTTTAACATCCTTATGAATATGTCTAACTACTGTAAAAAGGACACTTGGTACCCTCAAATTATACCGTTTTCTAATTTCAGGCCGGCTAGCCCACGGACTAGATATATCGTATATAAGTTTTATTTGAAAAACTCATCGGTTACGAGCCGGGGATTGAACCCACGACCGCTGCGTAGCAGCCGTGCAATTTACCCCTTGACCACAAGCGCGTACATACATTCTATCTGTTTCATACACACTTAGCGTTCAAGAAGATGTGTCAAGGGTGACAGTCCTGTCACGGCTCAGGGTGCTTAGCCAAGTTGCCAATCGCTAGCGCTTCATCGTTAAGCGCAGCTAACTGTCTTTGTCGCACTAATATGAAAGAGTGACAGAGAGGGAAAACTACGTTACGCTACTAAGCGCTAGCGATTGGCATCTTGGCTAAGCACCCAGGCATTGAAGAAAAACTTCAATAGTGCGATGTAGAACATTTCGAGTTTTCTCTTCAAACATATACTTAAACATATAACTTGTATATATATTTGCAATCGGCATACAAAATGCTTTAATTTGATACCCAAATCATAGAATTTAGAATTTAGAATTTAGAATTTAGAATTTATTTAGAATTTATTTATTTTGCTAGAGACATGGTTACAAAGTTGTTATTAATTACATATAAAGGTTCAGCATCTCTCGCCAACACTATCGGCATGCAAAATTAAAACTAAAACTACTTTAAAACTAAATGTAAATATTTACATCTAAAACTACAAAACAATAATAACTATTTACATTCACTTACAACATCAATAAATTCAATAATAAAAAAACACAAGATAGGTACCCACATAAATTTCGGCTCAGTCAAATAATTTATGAGATTATCAGGTTGGTATCGATGTCATTTACATATTTAGATACTCGTTCAGTGAGTAGAAGCAATTCCGAATTAACCATTCCTGAAGTTTCCTTATAAACAATGTCAATGGCAACTCTTTTATGTTACTAGGTAAATTATTATATAATTTTATTGACATAAGGTAAGAATTTTGGTTACATAATTTAGTATTGTATTTCACTGTCGGTACAAGTCTGTCAGGATAACGTGTATTAAACTTACATACATTTTTTAATTTCGTAAACAATTCTGGGTGTGATTTGACAAATTTGCAAGCTTAGCATAGCATTTAGATGACACATTATTCTTTGCGCTTTAATTGTATTTTAATGAACCTGGCTTTTCTAGAATAAGTAACAAACATATAAGTTATATACATATTCGTTATCGTTGTTTAAAGCTCTTCATTTTGATACCAAACTCGATAGATTTTTTTCATATTATTTTTTTTTGCTTAGATATTATTGAATTTTTAGGCCGCCATATTGTTTTTAACGTGACGTCACATATCCTATGTTACCCGCGGCGTCACGAGGATTCTAATGATACCTTACACCATTAAAAACGGTTAAGCGGTCGCAAAGATCTGCGCGTTTAAGGTGGATGTCCCTGTGCGATTTTCATACAAATTTGTCGACATTAACTCTGTTAATTAGTAGACTTTTTGTAATTTTGAACCTTGCTAGTAAGTTGTACGTATCCCGTAGATGGCGCGTATGTAAAAAAAAGTCCAAAAAGTGGTATAGTATTTCTGAATTATCAATTTGAAAATTGATACAATTTCGCTCTTTGCCTTTGTATATGTGCGTGAATAATACTATCCATGAAAACTAACATGGAGGCAGATGACAAGGTAAGTTTAACCATATCCATCACAGATGTCACTTTAAAACTGCTAGTTAAATGACCTCACTAATTAGTAATATATTCGGTCAATAGATGGATTATTAAAAGTAAGCGTAATTCATAAAATAGGTATGTTGTTATTGTTTTTATCAAATAAAATATCCGGTAAAATTTTATCCCTCGATTCGCCAGGTCGGATCTCAAAATACAATATATCGGTCAGTATTTTTTATGAATTACAGCCAGTAGGTAGTTAGGTAGCTACTTTTGTATCTAACTATGATGCTCACTTTAATTCTCATTTAGCGTAACTTGTACAACAGTTTGGAAGAAAGGAGCACATTAATATGATAGGTACTAATTAATATCTGAGAGGTAATAAATAAAATAAGTGGCTATAAATTAATAATAATAATAAACAAATAAATATATCGGGACATCTTAAGCTTAAATTAAGGCTTGTGTTGTGGGTAATAAGAAATAAGCGATGATACATATCATGTAACTACATACAGATAATATTTTCTTCGGTTACCGCGAGGATTACTCATGAAATAAAACTATGAAAACGGATAAACTCGCGTATATTAACTAATTTTAACTTCATTCCGACGTTTTTACATACAGATACTTAAACACATAGATAGCCACGATCAAGGAACAAATATTTGTGATAAAAAAATACACAAAATAATGCTTTCACTGGGATTCGAACCCGGAACCTCCAGCTTCATAGATAGGGTCACAACTAACTCGGCTACCGAGGCTGACGACTTTAATTTAAATGGACGCGTAAAATACTTTTTGGTAAGTGGTCACAAAATATTTTGTTCATTTGTCACAGCAAAGTCAATGTCATCTATGAGTCAACATTTTGCAATTTTGTTCCACAAGTCAAGGCAAAAGTGTTCGTTTCGAATAAAATCGATATCATAAACATGCCCACAACGATGGGCAGAACGAATAAAAATGAGTACCGAAAACACCGTTGATCTGGGGGGGAAAAGAAAAAGCGTCGAGTAGAAGCGGGGTTACTCCTTCACCATGGCACCACATAGTAAGTATCTCGCCGTAGCGAAAATTTAAAATTTGAAGCGTAATAGTTAAAACACCTATTTAATAAGTACAACTGTACTCACGTGTACTGCGATAAGAGTTTATCGGAATACCCGAGCCGCTTTTAAAGTAGTTAGAACATTTTTTCTTCTATATTTATGACACTCTCACATTTTACTCTCACATTTTTGCCAGCTAATCTTTGTGTTAGGTAACGATTCAAATGATTCTGTAGTAGATATACATATTATTACCTTTATTCTATTGCCAATTGCGACACGAACTTTGTCAGTTATTATTAATTTCAATAAAAAGAACAGATAGGGAGGTATAATAAATTAAATTCACCAATGTGACAATTTCAGGAGGATAGCAGCTTGGCGGGATATTAAGACCGACCAAACTCACGAGCCTGAAACATCAGATTCCACCAATCAAACCCCAATTATTTGTGCAACTAATACTCAGTGAGTGTTTACTACTTTTAGAGTTGTATAATTCATTATGGAATTCATATCATATGAACCTAAATGTCGTCGTATTAGAGACTAACTGTAGCTTAAATAACTATGTGTAGGTACACATATATTGCAGGACAGCGAAAGTATTCAGTATGTTATAGGTGTGTAACTTGTCAATCTATAATATGTAATAGATAACAATACCCGTATACTTTTCACTTGACATATTCCAACAGTCATTACTGTCATTAGACTTACAAAGCAATACTAAAGTTTTAGCTACGCATGTAATATTTTCAAATAATTTCATTCAAACTGTCCACTCAAAGACATTACCTTTTCAAATCAACCAATCACCATGTGAGACGGCGCTGCGCGCTGCATACTGTCGGCAACCTCTCAAAATGAGCGTCTCAGACCGAGCAGTGTCACAGTTAAAATTATCGTGTTATTGTGTACCTATGAATAATTAGTATATTTTAATTTCTCGCAATTAAAATAAAAAGTAAAGTAGCTCTGGTTTAGAAACCATATTACTGGAACAATTTGAAAACAAACGATGAAAAAAAAACTCGCGGTAATATTATGGCTTGTTTTAGGCTGTTATCAAACAACATATTTATTATACTAATATCATGGGGCATTCCTCCACAAGTCGACCTACCTAGCGTCAAGTCCCCGCCTCCTATATTATTGTGATATGAGCTAGCTTTATTGACTGCGTAACTTACTTTTCCTAACTAGTGCGGAGAAGTAAAATTTTGCGCACGCTTCTCGTACGTTAATTTCTCTTTTTAAGGCACTTGTTATGAGAAAAGTCGTTCGATACACGTGTAAAAACTTATTTTTAACTCGGGTGATTGACTTTCATCCTCGTGGAAAAAAATATTTTTTTTTTGCACTTGCATCGAAATGCAACTACTACCTACTACTACTACTATTCTTCCCCTCTTGCTCGCACCAGTCGCGCCAATATGCGTGTGCGACAAGGATGACTGGAAAATAACTTGTACAAACATTAAGTTTAATCACGTTTCTGTAATATTATTATGAAGGCTATTCTTCTGTTTCTACCTATCGTTATCCCGGCTTTTGCCAGGGTCCGTACCTACCTTTCCTCCTCTTTGCGCGATCCTGGGCATCTTCATACTTCACTGTCTGTCCATCTGTCTGTCTATCACCAATATGTATTTAATGGATAATTAGTTGAAATTTTCTCAGATGATGTACAGTCAGCAGCAGATATTGCTAAGCGGGCAGAGTTTTCAAAATAAACTATGCACGACTATTAGAGTGTGTTAAGATCATTGTGAACACCCTACTCGTTAAGCAATATCTGCTGCTGATTGTACCTACCTAAAATATTGCCGATATAACAAGAAACACTAAAAATAATTAAATATTTATATAGCTATGTTTTGTCGTGTTTCGAATAATAACAACATAATTTAAAAAAAAATATTTCTTTATTATTGGACGATTAGTATATGAACAAATAAATATATTTAGCATGTGACCATCTTACACATATCAACCTAGTGCCACAATAAACTCCATCAAGGCTTGTGTGAGAACTAAACTACAAAATATGTAATATATAGAATAGATACATACAAATACTTAAATACATATTGAATAGTTGGAGTCCTAATTTTATTAATCTGTACGTAGGTATGAACATGGCATTATGATTTTAGATTAGGCAATCTCTTATGGACCTATAATGATAACCTATCAGGTTTTATACTTGCAGACTATTTTATTCAAATAATTTTAAGTGTTATAGTCTACCTAAAACCTTCTCTTCTTAAATCACTCTATCTATTAAAAAAACGCATCGAAATCCGTTGCGTAGGTGTAAAGATTGAAGCATACAATAGGGATATAGGGACAAGAGAATGCGACTTTGTTTTATATTATGTAGTGATATGGAAGATTATAACCCCTTTATTCATAACCGTCTCCTAATTTAGCAAACTGTTTTTGGGGTTCCGTTGCCAAAATTGCAAAAAACGAAAACCTTATATTCGTCAAGTCATGTCCGTCTCTGTCCGTGTCTGTCCGTCACATCCAATTTACTCGGAAACAATAAATGGAATACTCGGAAGTAATGATATTTGGTGAGGATTGTGTTGTATGAACCGCCAATGATATATAAGTAAAGATACGTCTTACTCTAACAAAATGAGCGAAATAAATACTTCACACCATACACCTCCTACAATTTATTGATAGTTGACAAACACTTATCTTCATACTTCATAATGCGTAAAAGAGATGGTAAAATACATATACTCGTATTTAATTAACGAAAAAGAGACAAGATGTATCTCTTATAGTTTTTGAGATAGGTTGTTTTAACTGTATTTTTTATGATAAATTGATAATGGTACGGAGTCCGACTCGCACTTGGTGGGTTTTTTAATTCATAATACATACATAATTATTATATACGTATAAAAATCAACTACAGGAAACAACGTATCACCTTCCTAGTAAGTTTGTGTGTCTGTTGGTCCATACGGAAGAAAACGTTGATTTAAACTGAATACCTAAATTCTCAAATTCTTCATGACCTAAAAACTAAATAAACCTCCACGTTAATGAAATCAGAAGATCTGTTTGTCTGTTCGTCTCTGTGCCTGTTCATAGCCTGGCTGAAAGTTATAGTTTGCCTGTCGATTTGCTTGCCCACCTGTTTTTCTTTGTTTGAATGCATGATTTTTGTACATGTGACCGTTTCAATTCGTAACAGATCCCTGTAAAATACACTGAGCAAATTTGATAGTCACCTACTTACCTATGTGTAAACATAATTATTGATAGGCAAGGTTTTGTATATTTATTTTAAAATATACTTTCTGCAAATAGGTAGGTAGTTAAAATATTTTTTGTGCTGTCCACATGGCTTGTTAAGAAATTAAAACTTGTTTGAACCCATTGAACTTAAAGATCTAGAGTATTTCCGCTGGGAAACAATTCTTATTATAATAAGCGAACTCTGATTCAGAAAATATTATTTTGCATCCGTCTGAATTTCACAACTGATTCTTGTAAAATGGTATGTAATGAGTATAAGTTGAGTGGCCGTGTGGTGATGGCAATAGAAATACATTTGTTACCACCCCAACTCTTCCCGTGGGTGCCCTAATAGTCAACTAAGGGATTCGAAGTGTCACTGACCATTATTTATTGAATATTGGATGATGGGCAACAGCTTGCCCTGCGTGGCGATTATGGGTATTTACTTCCTAATGCATCCGTATGCTTAGGTACCTAATACGAGAGGCCTTTGTCCAGCAGTGGACTAATTATAGACTGATGATGTGATCTGAGTTTAAGTTACCGTACGAGCCCAACACTTGCCCCATTCTTGATGGTGGATGTGATAAATAAAATCACTGATCTATGGTTATGATATAATTTATTGTAAACTAACGCATGAAGAGTATCAGCTACGGACGTATAAACGTTAACGAATAAAGTAATTAAAATAAGTGTATTAAGTCAGCGTGATCGTGGGTACAGCAATTATATTTAATGCTGTCGGGGGGATGTGCAGTGCTTGCAATGTACAGTTACTATAACTTTTCTTATGACATACATAAAGAATTACCACATGACTTGATGCCCACCTGACGGTGTATTTATTTTGTAAAGTTTCAAAATCATTGTTTGTATGTCTGTCTGTCTCTCTGTCTGTTTAGGGCTCCCTCTAATCCCTCTATATGGCATTTTTTTTTCGAAACGCTTATGTTATAAGAGACTTGGCATAATCAATTTTTGTAAACAATATTTAGAATATTACTTTGCCAGAAACTATTTTGGCATATTATTATTTAGGTCATGTGTTATTTCGCAGAAATTGGATTTCCATATTTTTGGCATAGGTACATAATTATACACGGTGTTACGCGAGCACTGCGAAAGATTTTAACTATGCATTCTAGACATCAAAATAAACACAAAATATTATGAGACCTTATGTCAATTCCACCAAAAAAAAATTTTTTTCCTTTTTTTTAGGCCGATTTGAATATTTTTTAACATTTCCAGTACTTTTTATCATAACAACAATTTGTTTAAATTATTTATTTCAATTGTTTTTTTAGGTACCTACAGGTTATTTCGTCAAGTCTATTCGTATTTTTTGATTGTCAGGCAAAAGGTGTGGTAATATTAGAACACATTGTGGTAGCATTGTAATTCAAAAGAAGTTAAATGACGAGTTACGTCGAAAAACTTATTTCGAAAAAAGGTTGATTATCTCTGAAACCAAGCCGAATTCAGGAAATTTTATATAACATTAAAGACTCTAAATATGGTCAGGAATCCAGTATTAAAATCTTTCGGAATGCTGACGTAACACCGTGTATACAACTCTCCGAAACTTACTTCACATACATATATTTTACGTTAGGCAGAAATGCATTATCTATTATGGTAGATTGGGTTTGGTACATATACTTATTATAACGATGTAATAAGACAATGTTAAGAAAAAGATGAGGTGATTGGTTAGTTAGGTTAGAACTACGATCTTGACTACCGTTCATTATTGCTGTGGCAAACTGGGTAAGGTTAGACTAGAACAATTGCGATCTCATTAGGAATTCACTGCTACGACAAAGTGGGTTAGGTTAGAACTGCCATCTCATTATTAAGTCACTGCTATATCAAAGTACGTTAGGTTACGTTAGAACTGGGTAGGACAAAGTGGGTTAGGTTAGGTTAGAACTGCCATCTCATTAGTAAGTCACTACTATCTCAAAGTACGTTAGGTTAGGTTAGAACTGCCATCTCATTAGTAAGTCACTACTGTATCAAAGTACGTTAGGTTAGGTTAGAACTGGGTAGGACAAAGTGGGTTAGGTAAGGCATCGGTCTCACCGCGAGCTACTAAGCTATGAACTATCGGCTACAAACACGAACAAAAGATACGCACTCCCGTGTAAATATAAAATATTTTAAAATAAAAATAAAACCGCCTTCAAAAATTCGCCCAAACTAAAAAGTCAAAAATAATTTTAGTTCCTACTTCTTAGGATTTCCTACACAAACCTTTAAACCTTTAACCCTATTCATTGAAATAAAATATTATGGCTAGGTACCCTACAGATTTCTTAGAAGTCGGTGCCAAGCCAAATACGTTCATTCAGGTATATATTAGATAGAGCTTTGTAACTTACTGTCACTCTGATTATGTTTTTTATCAACAGAATGTTCTACCCTCAGTCATTTTGATGAAAGCATAACCGGAGTGACAGTAAGTTACAAAGCTCTAGCCTCTATCAAATACAGTTATATACTCGCGAAGAGAACATATTTGGCTTGGCACCGACTTCTAAGAAATCTGTAGGATACCTAGCCATAATATTTTATTTCAATGAATAGGGTAAAAGGTTTAAAGGTTTGTGTAGGAAATCCTAAGAAGTAGGAACTAAAATTATTTTTGACTTTTTAGTTTGGGCGAATTTTTGAAGGCGGTTTTATTTTTATTTTAAAATATTTTATTTTTTGCTTTTTAGTTGTGTAAAATCGTTATTTAGTATGCTCTAAATACTTATAATTAGAATGTACTGCACTGTAATAGGCCAGAAAACCTGAACTGGATACCTTAA
>JALPQI010002118.1:0-31566 GCA_025490895.1 Thaumatotibia leucotreta | reverse complement strand
CTCGAAATTTACGAGTTTCGTTTTTCGCGGTAGGGCCGCTGTACATGGTGATTTTTTATTCCTCGGCCAAACTTTAGACATTTAAATCTAATGTCATATTAATGATCTTATACTATTATACCAAAACGAGAAAAGCGGGCACATATTTTTGTAACATTAAACAACAAAGTGTCCACCGCACCACCGACACACATCGCACCGCTCGCCACCGACTGGGCGCTCATCCTCACACCTTGCAACCTAAATGGTCGCGCACCGTGCGGTTTCAGACGAACTTCCTCCCGCGGACGGTCCGTCTGTGGAATGAGCTCCCTGCCGAGGTTTTCCCGTTGGACTACAGTATGGGGTTCTTCAAAAGTAAAGGAGTGTACAAGTTCTTATTGAGTCGGCAACGCGCATGTGATCCCCTGGGTTTGCAGGCGCCCATAGGCTACGGTGACTGCTTTCCATCAGGCGGGCCGTATGCTTGATTGCCACGGACGTGGTATAAAAAAAAACAATACAAATGATTCGCCAAACTGCCGAGCAGTCTGTTGGCGATGAGCTCGCTCGAGTTGTTAATTGGTACTTAGGTACATCATTTAAACTATCCTACTGTACCGGCATGGCCATATTTTATGCACCAGAAAACAAGGTCATCATCATCAGCCTATGTTAGTCCACTGCTGGACGTAGGCCTCTCCTATTAACTATGCGTATAGACGCATTAGGAGGTAAATGCCCATAATCGCCACGCTGGGCAAGCGGATTGGCGATCGCAGTAATGTGTCCACTATGATGACGCTGCTGCCCGTCATCAATCTTGTAAAATGGTCAGTGACACTTCAATCCCTTAGTCGACTCTTACGACACCCACAGGAGGAGTTGGGGTGGTGACAAATGTATTCTTACTGCCGTCACCACACGGAAACAAGGTAAACGTATAATAGTAAAGGTATTTTTTGTTTAACTGATGTCGCAGGCGCAGAACAGCAATTCTACTACCTTAATTCTAATTACACTAAGAATACACAAGTGTTTTGCGTATCAAATCATGAACGTGTGCTTAAAATCTTACAATACTTAAATAATTAAGGATAACACACTCGTAACACAATCGTAACTTCGTGAGTAGGTGAAGCATATAAACAATAAACTTCAGTGAATGTCGGCAGATTCTCGCGGCCTACTTGCCTCGTAAAACCAAGCTTCACAAACACGATAAACTGACGTCAGACAATTTATTCGAAAGATTATTCACTTAAGAGGGCCCCGACCCTCCAGTGGTGCCCATCATTGTACAGATTCTGTAAAAAACTACCCATTTTTTCATAAGCAGATGAAAATATCAGTGTAGTCCTATATATTGCACAACTTTTGGTATATATGATTTAACTTTATATTACTTCACGTCATCAGCCTATCAGAGTCCACTGCTGGACGTAGGCCTCTCCTATTAACTATGCGTATAAGACGCATTAGGAGGTAAATGCCCATAATCGCCACGCTGGGCAAGCGGATTGGCGATCGCAGTAATGTGTTCACTATGATAACGCTTCTGCCCATCATCAATATTTTATCAAATAATGGTCAGTGACACTTCAATCCCTTAGTCGACTCTTACGACACCCGCAGGAGGAGTTGGGGTGGTGACAAAATTTGTAATTACTTATTTTAACGTTTTTCATTTAACGAAAAAAGTGGCCGCTTTTCGCTGTTTAGTGAATAATGGGAAAAATAAGTAAAACGAAACAATTTGCCCTAGAGCAAAAGTTGGCATAATAGGAAAACACTGATATTAAAGTCTGCTTAAGAATAAATAGATAGTTTGTTAGAAAACGACTTCCAACAATAAGGGCGCTACAGGACGGTAGGGCACCCTCTTATTTAATTTTCAGTCCCTTAGTTTCTAAATCGCAGTTGAAATTTACCTTACTGCCGCTGCGCTGTGGTCTACAGCCAGTGTAGCCGTACCACGAAAAAGTTTCGAGTCAAGTTTCGGTTACGTCAGGTTTTACTCGATACGAAAGTACTTTAAGCAAGCCTTCGTGGTCGGTCCAATAAACAAGTGCGAGTGCAATAGAATGCTTTAAGTATCGAGTAAAAGCTAACGTTATATCGATACTTGAAAACTCAGGCTATTGAATCGCAGCACTCAATGGGCGTTTACACAGTGGAGTGACTCCGCTGTTTTACGCTGTGCTTTATCTGTTTCGCTATGCGGGCGACCTTGAGACAAATTATCGTAAATATTTTATATTCTGTGCTAAAATTAAAATAACTGCTATTTGTCGTGGATATAACGGTTTCTCACAAACCGTTTCTTCATCGGATACCGAGCGCTAGTAGAAAACGAAAAAAAAAATGGCTGAATTTCATTCGAATTTGTTGTCTTTGACACATAAATCGGGGAACAGCTTCGTAGATGTATTTTTTACGTTACTAATTATTTATACCAATAATTTTAATTATGTTATTTTAGTTATGTTATCACAATTATTGTGTCCTGAGAGAGCGTGATTGTGAAATAGTAATGCAAGTTTTTAGGTTTGTTTAAAGTGCATTCAGACCAAACGAGCATTCGCTATTCTATGCTCCACTCTACGAAATCAACGAATCACGTTTTGTGTAACGATCGAATTTCCTAGAGTAGGGGGTTAGAATAATAGCGAATGCTTGTTTGGTCTGAATGCACCTTTACATATTTTTCTACTGGCGCGCGCTATAGTAGGTGCAGACGTACTTATCAACAATATCATGTGTTTACTATTTAGCTAGCTTGTCTGCCACCGGTACTATAAAAAAGTTTCTTCGTATTCTCGCTTCGTAGCCGCGATACGTTTGCGAGGCACTATTGTGGCCCGATGCATTGTCTGAGACGACGCGACGTCGAGAATGGAAGCTTTAAGGACCGAGTGAAGCTGTTACTTCTCAGAATAAGAGTGTACTAACCTTCAGGTTCCTATTTCACCACAATTACAATTGTGACGATTCCTTTTTGTAAATAATAAATACAGGGTGTAAGTCTAATACGGGCGAAGCTCTTAACGGGTGTTAGTTTACGACATAGTAAGTACATTCAAATAACTATTACTTCAAATTAGAGCAACAAAATTTTCCATACAAAATAATTCGGCACGCAATGTAGAGCAACATACGCGAGTTAAGCACTCGTTGACAGCTAATTTCAAAAGCAGATGACATAACTGCCATATCAACAATAACAAATGTTTGTACCTACATTGCTGCTCCGAAAATTTAAAAAAAAATCTGTGGGGTCGTTATTAAGAGTAATTTTAAAAAAACCTTGTAATCCATGATTACACTAATGAATCCCATGCCTGGTTTAATTGATCGCCCGTATTAGATTTACACACTGTATATTTAATGAATGCATGCAACACCTACTTACTCAAAAATATTTGCAATTCCTTGTGACTAAACATGTAGCTCAAACTTATATTATGTGTTGGAAGACCTGTATACTTTACCATGTTTTAGCAAATAAATTACAGATTATTGACAATTGTAAAATATCATTGTTATAAACGTCACAGGCCTCCGTAGGCTACTTACATATAATAATGGATTCCAACTCTTGACGCAGCGAACTCGCTGTGCATCCATTATGTAAGTGACTGTCCAAGACTCAGATTTACTGACGGCTGCGCAGCGTATTCGTTACGCGATCGCGGCAAAATCGCGACGCACTCGCTGTACCTGTATTTTACAAAAACCTCGAAATAGCCCAATATTTTAAAATGTTTTATGCTGTTTATATACTGCTCAATATTTTATATACCTAATTTACAATATTAACATATTTTTAAATTACTCCATTAACTTACAATTTGTATACTAAAGAACGAAATAAGAACCGTTCTTTTTTTACGTAGAAAATAACGATTCCGGTCTCTGCACGCCTTGCGTACTCTTCGCTTTCAAATCGCTTGTAAATCGCAATAAATGATAAGGCCCCATATGTGTGTGATTAATGAAAATATTAGTAATGGTTATACAATACGTTGTATAGCGATGGGTAATCCGTAAAATTTTATACATCGATGTTCATTTTCAGTAACTTAGTTTAAGTGAATTGTTTATCTGTTTTAATTCACTTGCAGTCTGAAGTTAACATTGTTTATACACGAGACAAAACGAACGCAACATAAAAAAGTGATTTTTCTTTTGATAACCGAGCTTTGAATTCAGCTTTCGCGTCTGTGCGAAAAATAAAGACATCTAGCAGAAACACACCCCCACATATATCACGGGCCTTCACTTTTTGAGCAGACTTTAGAGTAAATTCGCCGAGCTATCTCAAACTCGGTTTTGCCGTAAAGTTGTATTTTATTCTTTAGAAGTCCTAAATAGACAACGTAGCTTTTGAGTTTAAAATTATTTTTTCATTGTTACGAGGTAAAAAAGAGGATATTTACTTTTATCAAAACTTTTGGTTCATGGATCCTTGAGATCGGTCTGGCATCTGAAGCCTATAAAAGATTTTAGTCTAATGGTCTCCTCAAACCTATCGACAGTATCGACACTTGCATTTTAAAGCAAATCGTGCCTTATCACCGTCGATCGGTGCCGTCCGAGTTGTTTCATTTTCGCACTTCATCATCATCATTTCAGCCAAAAGTCGTCCACTGCTGGACATAGGCCTCCCCCAATGATCGCCAATATGACCGGTTCTGCGCTGCTTGCTACCAGCGGGTTCCCGCGACCTTGACCAGGTCGTCGAACCATCTTGTGGGAGGTCTGCCCACACTGCGTCTTCCGGTACGTGGTCGCCAGTCCAGCAGTTTCTGGCCCCATCGGCCATGTAATCTTCTGGCAATGTGCCCAGCCCACTGCCACTTAAGTCTTTGCACTTATTGCGTAGTAAATAAGTTTTTGCACTTATTGCATAGTAATAAAGGTTTTCATAAATAAATTTAACTGAATTCACGTCGATAGATTTGGGGACACCCTTAATAATATTTTTAATACAAACTAGACCTAATTTTTGACATTCTTTGAGAGAAGAATTCACATGAAAAATACCTAAGTAAAAAAAAAGGAATACATTATGGGTATTTACCTCCTAATGCGTTTATACGCATAGTTAATAGGAGAGGCCTACGTCCGGCAGTAGACTATCATTAGGCTGATGATAGTAGAAAAAAATTGTTTATGTTGTTTTTAATTTGCAAAGAAATTATGCCAATTACCGTTCTTTAGTGTGGGATATAGTCTTTATTCTTATTCTCTCCTAGAAACCTGGAATAAACATTGAGTTATCAGAAAATCATTGTTCATACGCGGCTTTGTTCTATTTCAAACACATTGTTAGAAGTATCAATAAATCTGGGTTTCTTGAACAATAAGAAATTCTAAAAATAATACAAAGGGCCTCGTCTTTGTCTCAGGTAAATTTTCATTAGTTTATTATTACTTCAAATAATGCTTACTTTTATCTTATAATCCTACTCCCTTGTTCATAAATGTTTGTTAACTTAACAAGCCGTTAAAGGTGCATTCAGACCAAACGAGCATTCGCTATTCTAATCCCCCTACCCTACGAAATTCGATCGTTACACAAAAAGTGATTCGTTAATTTCGTAGAGTGGGGGATAGAACAGCGAATGCACGCTTGGTCTGAATGCACCATTGTTGGTCCCTTTCGGTCTTAACAATGTCTCCATAAGAGCAAAAGGGACAAACAATTATTAGCGGCTTGTTTTAGACTAGCCCAGTCTCTTCATAAATCTGTACTCGGTACTAATTCATCAATATTCGAACATTTTTATGTTTGTAGCCACTCTGTTCATATGTTCAAATGTGTCTCATACTTATTTATATCTATTCTATTGTTAAAATCAGTTCATGTCCTTCTTTATTAACTTAACTATTTTTATGGTTTTGCAGCTCAGATTTTAAACTTGTATTCATTCTAAATAGTCCTTGAGTTAACATACATTTTGAATTAAAATTAGTTACATTTTTTTTTAATATATTTATTTTCAAAACTACAATTTATGTACATAGATTAAATCTAACTAATCTACTTAACCTAACCTATATCTAAGATTGGCCCTTGTGGCATTGTACCGAGGATGCTGGCGGCATTTCCTCGCTGTATCGCAATACTGATGCGTTGTGCGAGGAAGTCGCCAGCTCTTCGGTCTCTAGTTACATCAACCAGACGTTTCGCGATCTCAGCAAACAATTTGCGTGCGCTGGGGCCCCAAGAACCTAAAGTTTCTACGCCAAACGGTACAAAATCGTACTCTTTGCCGAGGCCCTTATATTTATTACGTTTTAAAAATTCGGCATTTTCAGCCGCAGCGGCTGCCTTAAACGTAGTTCGTTGAAGATGGGACGGTGCCAGGGTATCTACGCAAGTAGCATCCCATACCAACATCCGTCCCAAGCTCCAAGGAACCAAAGACACACCATCAGGTCTCTTGCCATCATCCCTAATAATACCAGTAGGCTCAAGAAGAGCAGGTACGTTGATCGTGGCAAGAGACCTGCGGATTATGTCGTTAAGCGTCGCATGTCTGGAAATACGGCCTGCGCTTTTATATATTTTGTTAAAAATATATATTGGCGCTCGTTGTACGCATATGTGGATTTTTTATTTGATACCTAAGAAGTAAATATTATTTTTAAACCAGTCACGAATAAATACAAGACTGATATAAGGACCTTTAGTTATTGGCGTTGAAAGGGTCAATTCTAACAATACCGTCATAAAAAAATGGCTCCGCAGGTATAAAATGCAGACAGAACCGGAGGGGATGCTCGACATTTAGTCTCATACTTGTAATCGTTTGGAACGGACCTCGACTCGATCTAGTATGTGCAGAAACTGAAGGCGTTTGGAAGCAAGCGCCCATTTATAACTCACGTGTCTTCACTTTGTGCACAGAGAGCTGTCAAGTGTGATTTTAACGCGCAATTACAAGTGCTGTTGCTTCGCGTAGTTGCCATGGTGAACGCAGGTAAGAAAGTGAGTGATGAAAGAAAATAAGGAAACGGATTATTGGCTATATTTATATAACCAATAAAGTTATTCAGAAAATGATCAAATTCAATGCAGAAAGCGATCAAACACAATAATATGTTAATTAAGTCAGATAAAATTGACAAAAATTTGTAGTATTTAATCAATAACTGCCCGTAACCGATTTTTTAATATGATTTGTAAGATTGTTTTGACATTTATACACCGTGGGCTTGTATAACCCGAAAGATTTTAATCACGCATTTTTGATGTAAAAATAAATAAAAAAATTTAAACGACTTTTGTCATTTTTGTTGTTTTTTTAAATTTTTGAATGTATTTCAACACAAAAGTAAATGTTATTCATATAAATAGCACTAACAATGAGTGTTATTGTTTTTTTTTTACAAAAACCTAATTTTTTAAAGGTTGTCTCACTTTTTGATATCTATTAATGAGGTTAGTGAGATTATTCTCCATAATGGCACCAACGCCGTTAAAAATACCTTTTGTACAGAGAAACAATTACATTTTTTTTTAATTTTTTTCCAGCGATAGTACTATTGGTGCTAGCACGGCTGCTAACATGCTTGGCACGGGACCTGGCCGTCCCTGACCCCATGTCCTGGGAGCCATGCCATCCTCAGACCAGCTGGAGACGTCAAGAATACCCGAGAGAATCCTTCGACCTAGTCCTAAACAATTGCAGCATCAAAGAAATCAAGCCAGAACTCTTCACAGGCCTTACAAATTTGACAAGAATTTTATTGCAAAACAATGACATAGAAAATTACGACCCTATAGTATTCAACTATGTCCCAAGATTAAAAAAATTAGATCTAGATAATAATAAACTAAAAGCAATCCCAGTTTTTACTGGAAATTCTTGTTCCAATTTAAGGAGAGTATCTTTTAATAACAATACGATCACAAGTTTAAATTCAAGCACTTTTTCAGCTTGCTCAATGCTGCAAGAAATAGATTTGTCTAGGAATGCTATAAAATATCTTCATCCGGATACATTTCGTCCTGTAAAAAAACTAACTAAGCTTCGCTTAGATCATAATCAGATAACTTTCATTCCTGACAGCATGTTCTTCGAAAACAGAAACCTTGATATACTCTTTATTGATCATAATAAACTTCCATATTTGCCGAAGAATTTTATGGCAAATATAGACGCTCATGGCGTGAAACTAAGTCAGTTTTTCTACGGTGACAACCCGTGGCATTGTGGTTGCCTGGAAGAGCTGAGGGCCGAGCTGGTTGCCGCGGGCTGGTTGACGCTGATGACTGCACCTTGCTCAGATAAGGGGCAACCGTGTCGCAGGGACCCGCTGACCGAGCCTGCAACCACACGTGTAATTTTAAACATATCTAATGTTAACGGATCAAAACGTCAGTAATTTTTCAGTCACTTTATAAAAATACATCTAGATCATAATACCCTATTACTAAAACGTCGAAATCCCAAAACAGATTAGTCTCATATTGTCTGAAACTTGAATTGAAATGACTTAAACCTACTTCTCAAATTGCCGTTTTCTCAAAATGTCTAAAAACCAAAAATATTAGATGCAATTCATGCAATATGCCAATGTCATTTTGGCATTTTGATGTACTGAAAATGACTATTTTTGAAAGTTTCAACATTTTTCAACTAATCTGCTTTAGCATTGCGACATTCTAAGAACATGGTACTATTATGAGATTCGGTTGGTAGCGAATCGGAATCCACAAGATCCCCACAAAAACCACGGTTTTTTAACTACCTGTTTGCAGTGATCATAATATTTGTTAAGGCAATAAAATGAGTATTATGTAAACAAGTTATTTCGTTTTATTTGAATTCCATTTGCAATTGGATAGGACGAGACGTATTATGTCGTCTGTAGTTCCGAGAAATTGATATTACCCGAATTCGAAAAGAAGATACTTTAGTTCGGAAAATAAGCAATTCTGAGTAATAATAAGCAGATAAAATCATTTGTTATTTTCTTTACACTAGAACCAATTACTGCTAAGGCACTTTTTTCATAAAGGAATATAAATAACGAGATTTTACCTGGAACATAGAGTTATTAAGAAAAATTAAACAGTAGATTTCGGGATTCGTTATTGTTATTATGAAGGCTGTTAGGTAGTCAAGCAATCGACTCGTGCTTGACTAATACAATTTGAATTTGGAAGTTCATCATTCAATTTGTCTATGACCTTCTAAGTCACTCTACTGACAGGTCTTCATAAGGAAACAATGTTTTTGTAAGTGCATTTAAATAAATAAACAGTGGTTTTAGAATTATAACTAACGTGAGACTCAAACATAATTAAATATAAACAGTGGTGTTAAAGAAACGTTGTGCAATGGATTCCATGTCCAGGGTCCTCGAATTAACCAACGAAGAGTTATAATTATAAATAGGTATTTTTAATAACTGGCTAGGTAAATATATTATATAAACCCTTTCATAAATAGCTCTAAATTAAAACGGAATATACTTGAAATATTTGAGGCCTATGTGGCATGGTGTCGGTTTAATTATTATGTAGGTATTACATTTATTTTCACTTCTCATGCTCTTAAAATGTTATTTTAGTCCCTGCATATCGGGACTAAAACTCTTTATTAATCTCTAGGGACTAAAGTAAATTTTTTTTAATTGACGTTGGAAACCCGTAAACAGCCACACTCACGGTGTTCAAGAATAAAGGATAGTCGCCATTTTCAGTGCTTGTGTATGGACCACTTTTGTGCATGCCGTGGATACAACCTCTAAACTTTTTTTTAATTGACTTTGGAAACCCCTAAACAGCCATTTCTAGTGTTTATGATTTTTGAACGAACGGTTATTGACATTGAAAATAACCTCAAAATGTCAATCGTGAAAAAATATTAAGGAGAATCGATTTATTTTCTTGATATACATGTATATTTAATACTTGTTTAATATATGATTAAGATTGAATCCAATTTATTTCTTATTTTTTAATAACCAATTAGCTTCAAAATAGTTATGTAGTTAGCTCCAATTCGTTGGCTAAATATGCAAGTATTTAAAGCGTCATATTTCGAAAAAGGAATACAGATAAAAACTTAAACGCGGAACGAATTTGATTGCTTATTTTTTGTGTTTTTGTCCATAAGTAATATTGTTCAAATCGTAGTTACATATATAATTTACGATGTCACGTCATGCGATGAAGAAGTATTAACGCCTTACTCCAGAATGAAGAAGAATGCAAAAGAGGTGGTGCAAAATCTTTTGCCGCCGAAATCTAGTGAAATATATTCAAAAGCGTATCAAACTTTTATGGATTGGAAAACTGGAAAGCAAATTAGGTAGGTACCAACATCATTTATGGAAGGCGTATTTCTGACATAATTATTTTGATGAAAAATCTAAGAAGCTTAAAACCATACTCCAACTAAACCATATCTATAACTTGAAAAAGTTTGCGAATTTATAGTAAAGTGGCCATGTTCCGAAGAAATCGGAAGTTTTGACATCGCAGAACATATAATTTTTTTGTTTCTTATTTGTTCTTTCTGTTAATTAATACTGAGATTATGTAGAACGTAGCTTTTTTCCTCGCATTCTAAGTGAAAAGTAGAGTGTTTAATTCGGGACTAAACAGCCATAATGACACTCGAACTACATCCACCCTCGCTACGCTCGGGTGGATAAATATCTCGTGTCATAATGGCCTGTTTTAGTCCCTCGTTGAACAATCTACTATTTCTTGGAGCGACCAATAAAGATACGGGTGTTTACCTATTCTATAATATAATGTTAACCCCAAAGCTTATTTAATGAAAAATAGACATGTTTTTTATTTTCCCTTTTCGTGTTTTAGTTTTTTTATTGTTGTGGTTCTTTTGGGATACGGAACGTTTGGAACGGATTATTTAGACTTGTGTATATAATGTATAACAATGATATTGATAATGCAGTCCTGAATTCAAAATAAAGACTGTTTAAAAATATATCTCTTCGCGGTAATAGATATTAGTTTTGTAATATATTTGAACAGGATTGTTTCCATAAGAAACACTCGACTCTATTATCCTAACAGTTAAATAATATTACATTGTGTATTAGGGTCGGTAAATAAGGCGCGGGCTATACTTCACATAATTCTTGTACCGCCCGTGGCACACACAATGTTTTTCATCACACCTGTGAGGTAAAAAAGTAAATAAAACAATATATTTTCACAAAACTACTCTAAAATGGTCTAAATCATTTCTCAAAGTCAGGGATGATTTAAATTTATCATTTTTATAAATCTTGTCGTATGAAAATCCTTGATTGCGCTAGGACGTAATGACTCATCTATGGCGCACATCGCCGCAGCGCATTGGCGCACTTATCGAACAGGTGTGATGAAAAACATTATACATGTCTTATAGTCACTTAGTCACTATGCTGACGAAATACACATGAGTTTAACCGTTTAACTATATTTATAGTTAAAACATTGATTAACGTACTTCATTTTACAATTTAAATTTCAGGTTAATTGTAAAGTAGTTGCGATAAAGGGAAGTTAATTATCATTCGGCGGCAAATGGAGGATACTTTGTGGCCGGCGACCGCAGAAAACGTCACTCGCAGACCCTGGACTTCATTCCACCCTTTAATTCTCGTAATCACCTATTCGAACCGACTACATAATTGTCAGTGTCAGTTAGTGGTCTGTTATACTCGTAGTCCTCAACATTAGCCTATGATAGTCCACTACTGGACGTAGGCCTCTCCTATTAACTATGCGTCTGCATTAGGAGGTAAATGCCCATAATCACCACGCTGGGCAAGCGGATTGACGATCGCAGTAATGTGTCCGCTATGATGATGCTGCTGCCCATCATCAATCTTTTATCAAATAATGATTAGTGACACTTCTATCGTTTAGTTGACTTTTACGACACCCACAGGAGGAGTTGGGGCGGTGACAAATGCATTCTTACTACCGTTACCACACGGCTAGTAGTAATTCCATGTTGGTGACGAATGGACACATGGACCATACTCAATACTGTGGCTACGATGACCTGTGACATAAGTAACAGGTTATGTTACAATTGCCGCATCTTTGTAAAATAAAATACTGATAAAAAGGGCTAGCACATCTTGTCCATGACAGCAACAAGTGGACTCATCAGCGTCCTGTCTCTGTCCAATAAATACAATCAGAACGAGATGGGTAGCTACGAGAAACCCGTGTCTGCGTGAAGCGCTGTAAGGCGCAGGATGAGCTAAATGCAAACCACATCGGATTTGCGTGCGTGTAGCATATGTAAATGTAATATTAGATGACACACCGCTAGCGTGGCGTGACGCGCAAGCAGTGTGCCATCTACTATGACATTCTCGATACTACAACGCACACGCGCACGGTAAGGCGTGCGCGTGTGGCCCAGCCTTATGGCCTGACCAAAACATTGGTCTAAGGCGACCGGCGGCGAGCGAATCCATGAGTTAGAGCGAGATGCCGATATGAGAACTCCCTCTCGCACGTATAGTTTTCCTCTAAGCCGGTCGCCTTAGACCAATGTCGTGGCCGGGCCAGAAGGCCGCATTAGTAGTAACTCAACCAACTGTATTGTCGTGTTTTCTGTGGCACAAAGGATTAAAGTTGGACCCTTTGCATTGTATGTTTAATGTGGTCCTCTGTTGCCCACAATTTAATTCGTGACCCACAAACAACCACAACTCAACGGTTTTATGATAATAAATATTTTAGGACCCATGGACGAATAGTTGTGTAAGTTTATTAAAGCACTGAGACTATTCTCAGAATTCCCGTCTATGAATGGGAATATTAGAACATAACGTGAATATTAAAACAAAACATCTAAAAATTCATTCTCATCCTTTATAATCAGAGACCGGATAAATTGGCATCAATGTTCGCAATAATATGGACATAACTCTAAATTTGATTAAATGAATAAGAAATTAATAATTTTCAGAAAATTCTATATTTGACACCGGTAAAAACCTGTGAAGGCCTGTGTAAATATTCACCCTAAGGTTAACTGTTCATTAATAATCAACGTTGGAGTCATGTCGACATTATTGCGAACAATGCCGCAAAGTCCGATCTCTGTGTATAATCGTGATACGTTGTATTTTATATATTATTAAAAAAAAATATCATTTTTGCAAGTCAAAACAAAAAGCAACTCTGTTCTTATTGAATAAAATTTTATTTTGATCTTTATATATAAAACCACAGGTAGGACCATGGATCTAAATGCAATCGTACCTAAATTAAATCAACTTTTATATTTTGGCTTGCAATAAAGAACTAGTTTTTTGCTCTGTGCGCGAGGCCCAAGGGCCTCGCGGGCCTCTCTTTTTGTCGACTGGACGAGTGGAGGACTCGAGATTTATTTTTTATTTTCTTTAATTTTTTTATTATTGTTTTTGTATTATTTTTTAATTATGTTGCAGTTTTTGGGCTTTTGAACTGGACTCCTGCAGCTCGGCCTTCGGCCGCGCGAGCTGTCAGGCCTCTGAGGGACGCTTCGGGCCTTCGGCCCTACGCGGAGCTCGGCCTTCGGCCTTCGCAAATTGACGAAACGAATCGTCGGGCCTGCGGCCCTCCGATTCGTTTTCATGTTACACTTTTTCATTGAGTAACATGGATGCCTTGGACTCCTGCAGCTCGGCCTTCGGCCTCGCGAGCTGTCACGCCTCTGAGGGACGCTTCGGGCCTTCGGCCCTACGCGGAGCTCGGCCTTCGGCCTTCGCGGATTGTCGAAACGAATCGTCGGGCCTGCGGCCCTCCGATTCGTTTTCATGTAACACTTTTTCATTGAGTAGCATGGATGCCTTGGACTCCTGCAGCTCGGCCTTCGGCCTCGCGAGCTGGCGCGCCTGTGTTGGACGCTTCGGGCCTTCGGCCCTACGCGGAGCTCGGCCTTCGGCCTTCGCAGGTTGTCGAAACGAATCGTCGGGCCTGCGGCCCTCCGATTTGTTTTCAAGTTACACTTTTTCATTGAGTAGCATGGGGGTTCTGGACTCAAGCAGCTCGGCCTTCGGCCTCGCGAGCTGGCGCACCTGTGTTGGACGCTTCGGGCCTTCGGCCCTACGCGGAGCTCGGCCTTCGGCCTTCGCAGCTACGAAGCTTCGCCTTCGGGCCTTCGGCCCTCAGGCTCAGCTTATATAGTTACACAGGTTTTATTATACGTAGAAAAGCTTTGTTTTCTCGCAGCTCGGCCTCCGGCCTCGCAGGCTACCGAGCCTCTATGGGACGCTCCGGGCCTTCGGCCCTACGCGGAGCTCGGCCTGCGGCCTTCACTTGGGTTCGAAGCGAACCGTCGGGCCTGCGGCCCTCCGGTTCGCTTATTAAGACAGTTAGGAAGGGCAGTTTCACCGCGTGGGCTCGCCCGTCGGGCCTTCGGCCCTCGGGCTCGCGCGGAGAGCACCTCGATCGTGACGCTCCGGGCCTTCGGCCCTACGCGGAGCTCGGCCTTCGGCCTTCGCGGGCTTGACGCCTCGCCATCGGGCCTTCGGCCCTCAGGCTCGGCTTATTAAGATACTGGGGTTGTTGAACGCTTGGTAGCTCGATTTGCTCGGAGCTCGGCCTTCGGCCTCGCTTTAAATTACTTGGAGGTGACGCGCTTGGGCCCTCGGGGTGAAGCTCCGGGCCTTCGGCCCTCCGCGAGGTCGGCCTTCGGCCTCCCACCCTGAAGCTCGCCCTTCGGGCTCGCTTAACATAGATTTATATTGGTTCTGGTAATGTTCCGGCCCTCCTGCAGCGAGGCCTTCGGCCTCGCCCAAAATTACTGGGGTTCGGGACCCCCTTGGGCCCCGGAAGTGAAGCTCCGGGCCTTCGGCCCTCCGCGGGGTCGGCCTTCGGCCTCCCGGCCTGAAGCTCGCCCTTCGGGCTCGCTTAACTTACTTGGGATTTTGACTTTTTGTTCGGGGTCGCCGCCATCTTGAATTTTTTTCCAAATTTTTTTTCAGATGCCATTTTTTCATTTCAGGGCCCAGAAGTAATAACTTCTGGGCCCAAATAATGCCCGCATGCCAAATTTCAGCGCGATCGGACCATTATTTCGAAAAATCCATACAAAATTTTTTTTGTGCAAAAAATCTGAAAAAATTTTTTTCGGAATCTAAAGAGCCCAAAAGTCACGCACAGCGATTTCCAGCTCGATCGGATGAAAAAAAATTTTTTCGAAAAAAAAAAAAAAATTTTTTTTGCAAAAATTTTTTGCCCACCTGACAGCTCTCGGGGTCCTCTATGACATTTGGTCGAGCACCCCCCACCTATCTCCCCCCGTTTAAGAGTTCCCATACAAACTTTGACGGGCCCTACGGCGGCCATCTTGGATCCGAGAATCACAAAAACACTTTTTCTTTAATCGAGAACCATCAGAGATTCTCCCACAAAAAAATCCGGCTCGAAGGACCATTTTGAAAATTTGGTGCAAAATTTTTTTTTTTTTTTCGCAAAAATTTTTGTGGCTTCAAAAACTGTCAGCAGTTCCCTATGACATTTGGTCGAGCACCCCCCACCTAGGTCTCACCGTGTAGCCAGGCCGTCGATCAAAAAAGTGGTCTTTTCCAGTAGACCAATCTCCATATTTTTCCGGATCTACGTTTTTGCTCCTCTATACAAATCACCAACTTTTTCTCAGCCAGTACTTACCGTTGCGAAATAAAGTGTATCGTTTAGAAATGAGTCGGGATGCAGCTATAATAATATTAACTAGTTTTTTGCTCTGTGCGCGAGGCCCAAGGGCCTCGCGGGCCTCTCTTTTTGTCGACTGGAGGGGTGGGGTATTGGAGATATTTTTTTTATTTTCTTTAATTTTTTTATTATTGATTTTGTATTATTTTCTAATTTTATCGCAGTTTTTGGGCTTTTGAGCTGGACTCCTGCAGCTCGGCCTTCGGCCTCGCGAGCTGTCAGGCCTCTGAGGGACGCTTCGGGCCTTCGGCCCTACGCGGAGCTCGGCCTTCGGCCTTCGCAGATTGTCGAAACGAATCGTCGGGCCTGCGGCCCTCCGATTCGTTTTCATGTTACACTTTTTCATTGAGTAGCATGGATGCCTTGGACTCCTGCAGCTCGGCCTTCGGCCTCGCGAGCTGTCACGCCTCTGAGGGACGCTTCGGGCCTTCGGCCCTACGCGGAGCTCGGCCTTCGGCCTTCGCGGATTGTCGAAACGAATCGTCGGGCCTGCGGCCCTCCGATTCGTTTTTATGTTACACTTTTTCATTGCGTAGCATGGGAGCGCTGGACTCAAGCAGCTCGGCCTTCGGCCTCGCGAGCTGGCGCGCCTGTGTTGGACGCTTCGGGCCTTCGGCCCTACGCGGAGCTCGGCCTTCGGCCTTCGCAAGTTGTTGAAACGAATCGTCGGGCCTACGGCCCTCCGATTCGTTTTCATGTTACACTTTTTCATTGAGTAGCATGGATGCGTTGGACTCTGGCAGCTCGGCCTTCGGCCTCGCGAGCTGGCGCGCCTGTGTTGGACGCTTCGGGCCTTCGGCCCTACGCGGAGCTTGGCCTTCGGCCTTCGCGGCTACGAAGCTTCGCCTTCGAGCCTTCGGCCCTCAGGCTCAGCTTATATAATTACTCAGGTGTTATAATACGAAGAAAAGCTTTGTATTCTCGCAGCTCGGCCTCCGGCCTCGCAGGCTACCGTGCCTCTATGGGACGCTCCGGGCCTTCGGCCCTACGCGGAGCTCGGCCTGCGGCCTTCGCTGGGGTTCGAAGCGAACCGTCGGGCCTGCGGCCCTCCGGTTCGCTTATTAAGACAGTTAGGAAGGGCAGTTTCACCGCGTGGGCTCGCCCGTCGGACCTTCGGCCCTCGGGCTCGCGCGGAGAGCGCCTCGATCGTGACGCTCCGGGCCTTCGGCCCTACGCGGAGCTCGGCCTTCGGCCTTCGCGGGCTTGACGCCTCGCCATCGGGCCTTCGGCCCTCAGGCTCGGCTTATTAAGATACTGGGGTTGTTGAACGCTTGGTAGCTCGATTTGCTCGGAGCTCGGCCTTCGGCCTCGCTTTAAATTACTTGGGGGTGACGCGCTTGGGCACTCGGGTCGAAGCTCCGGGCCTTCGGCCCTCCGCAAGGTCGGCCTTCGGCCTCCCACCCTGAAGCTCGCCCTTCGGGCTCGCTTAACATAGATTTATATTGGTTCTGGTAATGTTCCGGCCCTCCTGCAGCGAGGCCTTCGGCCTCGCCCAAAATTACTGGAGTTCGGGACCCCCTTGGGCCCCGGGAGTGAAGCTCCGGGCCTTCGGCCCTCCGCGGGGTCGGCCTTCGGCCTCCCGGCCTGAAGCTCGCCCTTCGGGCTCGCTTAACTTACTTAGGATTTTGACTTTTTGTTCGGGGTGTCCGCCATCTTGGATTTTTTTCCAATTTTTTTTTCAGATTATCACTCCTGGGCCCAAATAATGCCCGCATGCCAAATTTCAGCGCGATCGGACCATTATTTCGAAAAATCCATACAAAATTTTTTTTGTGCAAAAAATCTGAAAAAATTTTTTTCGGAATCTGGAGAGCCCAAAAGTCACGCACAGCGATTTCCAGCTCGATCGGATGAAAAAAATTTTTTCGAAAAAAAAAAAAATTTTTTTTGCAAAAATTTTTTGCCCATCGAATGGCTCTCGGGGTCCTCTATGACATTTGGTCGAGCACCCTCCACCTATCTCCCCCCGTTCAAGAGTTCCCATACAAACTTTGACGGGCCCTACGGCGGCCATCTTGGATCCGAGAATCACAAAAACACTTTTTCTTTAATCTAGGACCCTCAGAAATTCTACCACAAAAAAATCCGGCTCGAAGGACCATTTTGAAATTTGAGTGCAAAATTTTTTTTTTTTTTTTTGGAAAAATTTTTGCGGCTTTAAAAACTGTCAGCAGTTGTCTATGACATTTGTTCGAGCACCCCCCGTCTAACTTTCACCGTTGAGCCAGGCCGTCGAACATTTTTTGACCAGGAAGCAAATCCTGAAATGTCAGATTTTTCCCGAGGTCACCAGAGCGCCCTCTATATGTTGGTATATGAAACTACATCCCACCATACCTCCTTCCCGGAGATTAACTATACACATGAAATCAGTCGGGATGCAGCTATATATAATATTAACTAGTTTTTTGCTCTGTGCGCGAGGCCCAAGGGCCTCGCGGGCCTCTCTTTTTGTCGACTGGAGGGGTGGGGTATTGGAGATATTTTTTTTATTTTCTTAAATTTTTTTATTATTGATTTTGTATTATTTTCTAATTTTATCGCAGTTTTTGGGCTTTTGAGCTGGACTCCTGCAGCTCGGCCTTCGGCCTCGCGAGCTGTCAGGCCTCTGAGGGACGCTTCGGGCCTTCGGCCCTACGCGGAGCTCGGCCTTCGGCCTTCGCAGATTGTCGAAACGAATCGTCGGGCCTGCGGCCCTCCGATTCGTTTTCATGTTACACTTTTTCATTGAGTAGCATGGGGGTTCTGGACTCATGCAGCTCGGCCTTCGGCCTCGCGAGCTGGCGCGCCTGTGTTGGACGCTTCGGGCCTTCGGCCCTACGCGGAGCTCGGCCTTCGGCCTTCGCAGATTGTCGAAACGAATCGTCGGGCCTGCGGCCCTCCGATTCGTTTTCATGTTACACTTTTTCATTGAGTAGCATGGATGCGTTGGACTCCTGCAGCTCGGCCTTCGGCCTCGCGAGCTGGCGTGCCTGTGTTGGACGCTTCGGGCCTTCGGCCCTACGCGGAGCTCGGCCTTCGGCCTTCGCGACTACGAAGCTTCGCCTTCGGGCCTTCGGCCCTCAGGCTCAGCTTATATAGTTACACTGATTTTATTATACGTAGAAAAGCTTTGTTTTCTCGCAGCTCGGCCTCCGGCCTCGCCGGCTACCGCGCCTCAATGGGACGCTCCGGGCCTTCGGCCCTACGCGGAGCTCGGCCTACGGCCTTCGCTGGGGTTCGAAGCGAACCGTCGGGCCTGCGGCCCTCCGGTTCGCTTGTTAAGACAGTTAGGAAGGGCAGTTTCACCGCGTGGGCTCGCCCGTCGGGCCTTCGGCCCTCGGGCTCGCGCGGAGAGCACATCGAACGTGACGCTCCGGGCCTTCGGCCTAACGCGGAGCTCGGCCTCCGGCCTTCGCGGGCTTGACGCCTCGCCATCGGGCCTTCGGCCCTCAGGCTCGGCTTATTAAGATACTGGGGTTGTTGAACGCTTGGTAGCTCGATTTGCTCGGAGCTCGGCCTTCGGCCTCGCTTTAATTTACTTGGGGGTGACACGCTTGGGCACTCGGGTCGAAGCTCCGGGCCTTCGGCCCTCCGCAAGGTCGGCCTTCGGCCTCCCACCCTGAAGCTCGCCCTTCGGGCTCGCTTAACATAGATTTATATTGTTTCTGGTAATGTTCCGGCCCTCCTGCAGCGAGGCCTTCGGCCTCGCCCAAAATTACTGGGGTTGGGGACCCTCTTGGGCCCCGGGAGTGAAGCTTCGGGCCTTCGGCCCTCCGCGGGGTCGGCCTTCGGCCTCCCGGTCTGAAGCTCGCCCTTCGGGCTCGCTTAACTTACTTGGGATTTTGACTTTTTGTTCGGGGTCGCCGCCATCTTGGATTTTTTTCCAAATTTTTTTTCAGATTATCACTCCTGGGGCCAAATAATGCCCGCATGCCAAATTTCAGCGCGATCGGACCATTATTTCGAAAAATCCATACAAAATTTTTTTTGTGCAAAAAATCTGAAAAAATTTTTTTCGGAATCTGGAGAGCCCAAAAGTCACGCACAGCGATTTTCAGCTCGATCGGATGAAAAAAAATTTTTCGAAAAAAAAAAAAAATTTTTTTTGCAAAAATTTTTTGCTCACCTGAAAGCTCTCGGGGTCCTCTATGACATTTGGTCGAGCACCCCCCACCTATCTCCCCCCGTTTAAGAGTTCCCATACAAACTTTGACGGGCCCTACGGCGGCCATCTTGGATTCGAGAATCACAAAAACACTTTTTCTTTAATCTAGGACCCTGAGAAATTCTACCACAAAAAAATCCGGCTCGAAGGACCATTTTGAAAATTTGGTGCAAAATTTTTTTTTTTTTTTCGGCAAAAATTTTTGCGGCTTCAAAAACTGTCAGCAGTTCCCTATGACATTTGGTCGAGCACCCCCCACCTAGGTCTCACGGTTTGGTCTGGCCGTCTAACATTTTTTGACCAGGGAGCAAATCCTGAAATGTCAGATTTTTCCCTAGGTCACCGGCGCGCCCTCTATACGACGGTATATAACACTAACCCCTACCGTAACTCCTTCCGGGAGAACAATCATGTCATTCAGAAATCAGTGGTAATGCAGCTATAATAATATTAACTAGTTTTTTGCTCTGTGCGCGAGGCCCAAGGGCCTCGCGGGCCTCTCTTTTTGTCGACTGGAGGAGTGGAGGACTCGAGATTTATTTTTTATTTTCTTTAATTTTTTTTTTATTGTTTTTGTATTATTTTCTACTTTTATCGCAGTTTTCGGGCTTTTGAGCTGGACTCCTGCAGCTCGGCCTTCGGCCTCGCGAGCTGTCAGGCCTCTGAGGGACGCTTCGGGCCTTCGGCCCTACGCGGAGCTCGGCCTTCGGCCTTCGCAGATTGTCGAAACGAATCGTCGGGCCTGCGGCCCTCCGATTCGTTTTCATGTTACACTTTTTCATTGAGTAGCATGGATGCCTTGGACTCCTGCAGCTCGGCCTTCGGCCTCGCGAGCTATCACGCCTCTGAGGGACGCTTCGGGCCTTCGGCCCTACGCGGAGCTCGGCCTTCGGCCTTCGCAGCTACGAAGCTTTGCCTTCGGGCCTTCGGCCCTCAGGCTCAGCTTATATAGTTGTTCAGATTTTATTATACGTAGAAAAGCTTTATTTTCTCGCCGCTCGGCCTCCGGCCTCGCAGGCTACCGCGCCTCTGTGGGACGCTCCGGGCCTTCGGCCCTACGCGGAGCTCGGCCTACGGCCTTCGCTGCGGTTCGAAGCAAACCGTCGGGCCTGCGGCCCTCCGGTTCGCTTATTAAGACAGTTAGGAAGGGCAGTTTCACCGCGTGGGCTCGCCCGTCGGGCCTTCGGCCCTCGGGCTCGCGCGGAGAGCACCTCGATCGTGACGCTCCGGGCCTTCGGCCCTACGCGGAGCTCGGCCTTCGGCCTTCGCGGGCTTGACGCCTCGCCATCGGGCCTTCGGCCCTCAGGCTCGGCTTATTAAGATACTGGGGTTGTTGAACGCTTGGTAGCTCGATTTGCTCGGAGCTCGGCCTTCGGCCTCGCTTTAAATTACTTGGAGATGACGCGCTTGGGCCCTCGGGGTGAAGCTCCGGGCCTTCGGCCCTCCGCGAGGTCGGCCTTCGGCCTCCCACCCTAAAGCTCGCCCTTCGGGCTCGCTTAACATAGATTTATATTGGTTCTGGTAATGTTCCGGCCCTCCTGCAGCGAGGCCTTCGGCCTCGCCCAAAATTACTGGGGTTCGGGACCCCCTTGGGCCCCGGGAGTGAAGCTCCGGGCCTTCGGCCCTCCGCGGGGTCGGCCTTCGGCCTCCCGGCCTGAAGCTCGCCCTTCGGGCTCGCTTAACTTACTTGGGATTTTGACTTTTTGTTCGGGGTCGCCGCCATCTTGGATTTTTTTCCAAATTTTTTTTCAGATTATCACTCCTGGGCCCAAATAATGCCCGCATGCCAAATTTCAGCGCGATCGGACCATTATTTCGAAAAATCCATACAAAATTTTTTTTGTTCAAAAAATCTGAAAAAATTTTTTTTGGAATCTCGAGAGCCCAAAAATCACGCACAGCGATTTCCAGCTCGATCGGATAAAAAAAAAATTTTCGAAAAAAAAAAAAAATTTTTTTTGCAAAATTTTTTTGCCCACCTGACAGCTCTCGAAGTCCTCTATGACATTTGGTCGAGCACCCCCCACCTATCTCCCCCCGTTTAAGAGTTCCCATACAAACTTTGACGGGCCCTACGGCGGCCATCTTGGATCCGAGAATCACAAAAACACTTTTTCTTTAATCTAGGACCATCAGAGATTCTACCACAAAAAAATCCGGCTCGAAGGACCATTTTGAAAATTTGGTGCAAATTTTTTTTTTTTTTTTCGTCAAAATTTTTGCGGCTTCAAAAACTGTCAGCAGTTCCCTATGACATTTGGTCGAGCACCCCCCGACTAACTTTCACCGTTGAGCCAGGCCGTCGAACATTTTTTGACCAGGGAGCAAATCCTGAAATGTCAGATTTTTCCCTAGGTCACAAGAGCGCCCTCTATGCAACCGTATATAACACTAACCCCCACCAATACTCCTTCTGGGAGAACAATCATGTCATTCAGAAATGAGTGGTAATGCAGCTATATATATTATTAACTAGTTTTTTGCTCTGTGCGCGAGGCCCAAGGGCCTCGCGGGCCTCTCTTTCTGTCGACTGGACGAGTGGAGGACTCGAGATTTATTTTTTATTTTCTTTAATTTTTTTATTATTGTTTTTGTATTATTTTCTACTTTTATCGCAGTTTTTGGGCTTTTGAGCTGGATTCCTGCAGCTCGGCCTTCGGCCTCGCGAGCTGTCACGCCTCTGAGGGACGCTTCGGGCCTTCGGCCCTACGCGGAGCTCGGCCTTCGGCCTTCGCAGATTGTCGAAACGAATCGTCGGGCCTGCGGCCCTCCGATTCGTCTTCATGTTACACTTTTTCATTGAGTAGCATGGGGGTTCTGGACTCAAGCAGCTCGGCCTTCGGCCTCGCGAGCTGGCGCGCCTGTGTTGGACGCTTCGGGCCTTCGGCCCTACGCGGAGCTCGGCCTTCGGCCTTCGCAGATTGTCGAAACGAATCGTCGGGCCTCCGGCCCTCCGATTCGTTTTCATGTTACACTTTTTCATTGAGTAGCATGGATGCCTTGGACTCTGGCAGCTCGGCCTTCGGCCTCGCAAGCTGGCGCGTCTGTGTTGGACGCTTCGGGCCTTCGGCCCTACGCGGAGCTCGGCCTTCGGCCTTCGCGGCTACGAAGCTTCGCCTTCGGGCCTTCGGCCCTCAGGCTCAGCTTATATAGTTACTCAGATGTTATAATACGTAGAAAAGCTTTGTATTCTCGCAGCTCGGCCTCCGGCCTCGCAGGTTACCGCGCCTCTATGGGACGCTCCGGGCCTTCGGCCCTACGCGGAGCTCGGCCTGCGGCCTTCGCTGGGGTTCGAAGCGAACCGTCGGGCCTGCGGCCCTCCGGTTCGCTTATTAAGACAGTTAGGAAGGGCAGTTTCACCGCGTGGGCTCGCCCGTCGGGCCTTCGGCCCTCGGGCTCGCGCGGAGAGCACCTCGATCGTGACGCTCCGGGCCTTCGGCCCTACGCGGAGCTCGGCCTACGGCCTTCGCGGGCTTGACGCCTCGCCATCGGGCCTTCGGCCCTCAGGCTCGGCTTATTACGATACTGGGGTTGTTGAACGCTTGGTAGCTCGATTTGCTCGGAGCTCGGCCTTCGGCCTCGCTGTAAATTACTTGGGGGTGACGCGCTTGGGCACTCGGGTCGAAGCTCCGGGCCTTCGGCCCTCCGCGAGGTCGGCCTTCGGCCTCCCACCCTGAAGCTCGCCCTTCGGGCTCGCTTAACATAGATTTATATTGTTTCTGGTAATGTTCCGGCCCTCCTGCAGCGAGGCCTTCGGCCTCGCCCAAAATTACTGGGGTTGGGGACTCTCTTGGGCCCCGGGAGTGAAGCTCCGGGCCTTCGGCCCTCCGCGGGGTCGGCCTTCGGCCTCCCGGCCTGAAGCTCGCCCTTCGGGCTCGCTTAACTTACTTGGGATTTTGACTTTTTGTTCGGGGTCGCCGCCATCTTGGATTTTTTTCCAAATTTTTTTTCAGATTATCACTCCTGGGCCCAAATAATACCCGCATGCCAAATTTCAGCGCGATCGGACCATTATTTCGAAAAATCCATACAAAATTTTTTTTGTGCAAAAAATCTGAAAAAATTTTTTTCGGAATCTGGAGAGCCCAAAAGTCACGCACAGCGTTTTCCAGCTCGATCGGATAAAAAAAAATTTTTCGAAAAAAAAAAAAAATTTTTTTTGCAAAAATTTTTTGCCCACCTGACAGCTCTCGGGGTACTCTATGACATTTGGTCGAGCACCCCCCACCTATATCCCCCCGTTTAAGAGTTCCCATACAAACTTTGACGGGCCCTACGGCGGCCATCTTGGATCCGAGAATCACAAAAACACTTTTTCTTTAATCTAGGACCCTGAGAGATTCTACCACAAAAAAATCCGGCTCGAAGGACCATTTTGAAAATTTGGTGCAAAATTTTTTTTTTTTTTTCGCAAAAATTTTTGCGGCTTCAAAAACTGTCGGCAGTTCCCTATGACATTTGGTCGAGCACCCCCCACCTAGGTCTCACCGTTTAGCCAGGCCGTCAAACATTTTTTGACCAGGAAGCAAATCCTGGAACGTCAGATTTTTCTGGTATACACCTCTGCGCCCTCTATACAACGACATCAAAATCTATACTCCACCAGACCTCCTTCTGGGAGAACAACCCCATATACATGAAATGAGTCGGGATGCAGCTATAATAATATTAACTAGTTTTTTGCTCTGTGCGCGAGGCCCAAGGGCCTCGCGGGCCTCTCTTTTTGTCGAGGGGAGGGGTGGGGTATTGGAGATATTTTTTTTATTTTCTTTAATTTTTTTATTATTGATTTTGTATTATTTTCTAATTTTATCGCAGTTTTTGGGCTTTTGAGCTGGACTCCTGCAGCTCGGCCTTCGGCCTCGCGAGCTGTCAAGCCTCTGAGGGACGCTTCGGGCCTTCGGCCCTACGCGGAGCTCGGCCTTCGGCCTTCGCAGATTGTCGAAACGAATCGTCGGGCCTGCGGCCCTCCGATTCGTTTTCATGTTACACTTTTTCATTGAGTAGCATGGATGCCTTGGACTCCTGCAGCTCGGCCTTCGGCCTCGCGAGCTGTCACGCCTATGAGGGACGCTTCGGGCCTTCGGCCCTACGCGGAGCTCGGCCTTCGGCCTTCGCGGATTATCGAAACGAATCGTCGGGCCTGCGGCCCTCCGATTCGTTTTTATGTTACACTTTTTCATTGCGTAGCATGGGAGCGCTGGACTCAAGCAGCTCGGCCTTCGGCCTCGCGAGCTGGCGCGCCTGTGTTGGACGCTTCGGGCCTTCGGCCCTACGCGGAGCTCGGCCTTCGGCCTTCGCAAGTTGTCGAAACGAATCGTCGGGCCTACGGCCCTCCGATTCGTTTTCATGTTACACTTTTTCATTGAGTAGCATGGATGCGTTGGACTCTGGCAGCTCGGCCTTCGGCCTCGCGAGCTGGCGCGCCTGTGTTGGACGCTTCGGGCCTTCGGCCCTACGCGGAGCTCGGCCTTCGGCCTTCGCGGCTACGAAGCTTCGCCTTCGGGCCTTCGGCCCTCAGGCTCAGCTTATATAATTACTCAGGTGTTATAATACGAAGAAAAGCTTTGTATTCTCGCAGCTCGGCCTCCGGCCTCGCAGGCTACCGCGCCTCTATGGGACGCTCCGGGCCTTCGGCCCTACGCGGAGCTCGGCCTGCGGCCTTCGCTGGGGTTCGAAGCGAACCGTCGGGCCTGCGGCCCTCCGGTTCGCTTATTAAGACAGTTAGGAAGGGCAGTTTCACCGCGTGGGCTCGCCCGTCGGGCCTTCGGCCCTCGGGCTCGCGCGGAGAGCACCTCGACGCGTGTCGTGACGCTCCGGGCCTTCGGCCCTACGCGGAGCTCGGCCTTCGGCCTTCGCGGCCTTGACGCCTCGCCATCGGGCCTTCGGCCCTCAGGCTCGGCTTATTAAGATACTGGGGTAGTTGAACGCATGGTAGCTCGATTTGCTCGGAGCTCGGCCTTCGGCCTCGCTTTAAATTACTTGGGGGTGACGCGCTTGGACACTCGGGTCGAAGCTACGGGCCTTCGGCCCTCCGCAAGGTCGGCCTTCGGCCTCCCATCCGGAAGCTCGCCCTGCGGGCTCGCTTAACTTACTTGGGATTTTGACTTTTTGTTCGGGGTCGCCGCCATCTTGGATTTTTTTCCAATTTTTTTTTCAGATTATCTTTCCTGGGCCCAAATAATGCCCGCATGCCGAATTTCAGCGCGATCGGTCCATTATTTCGAAAAGTCCATACAAAATTTTTTTTGTGCAAAAAATCTGAAAAAAATTTTTTTGGAATCTAGAGAGCCCAAAAGTCACGCACAGCGATTTCCAGTTCGATCAGATAAAAAAAAAATTTTCAAAAAAAAAAAAAAATTTTTTTTGCAAAAATTTTTTGCCCATCGAATGGCTCTTGGGGTCCTCTATGACATTTGGTCGAACACCCCCCACCCATCTCCCCCCGTTTAAGAGTTCCCATACAAACTTTGACGGGCCCTACGGCGGCCATCTTGGATCCGAGAATCACAAAAACACTTTTTCTTTAATCTAGGACCCTGAGAGATTCTACCACAAAAAAATCAGGCTCGAAGGACCATTTTGAAATTTGAGTGCAAAATTTTTTTTTTTTTTTTGGAAAAATTTTTGTGGCTTCAAAAACTGTCAGCAGTTCCCTATGACATTTGGTCGAGCACCCCCCACCTAAGTCTTACCGCTTAGCCAGGCCATTGAACATTTTTTGACCAGGAAGCAAATCCTCAAATGTCAGATTTTTCCCGAGGTCACCAGAGCGCCCTCTACATGTTGGTATATGAAACTACATCCCACCATACCTCCTTCCCGGAGATTAACTATACACATGAAATCAGTCGGGATGCAGCTATATATAATATTAACTAGTTTTTTGCTCTGTGCGCGAGGCCCAAGGGCCACGCGGGCCTCTCTTTTTGTCGACTGAGGTCGGAGGATGGTTTCGAGATATGTTTTTTATTTTCTTTTATTTTTTTATTATTGTTTTTGTATTACTTTTTACTTTTGTCGCAGTTATTGGGCTCATACGCTGGACTCTGACAATTTGGCTCTTGTCCTCGTAGGCGAGCATGTCGAGTAGGAAGGCTGTGGGTGGGCCTTTGGATCTACGTGGAGTTCAGCGTTGGCCTATGTAGGATTTCAGAACAAATCCTCGGCCTCATTATAGGCTATAGGTAATATGAAGAAATTCGATTTAAATAACATTATTTGAAAAGGTTTGCCCGTAATTGAAAATTCAAGATACTTTTTATATTTGATAATATATGACTGGTGATTTTTAATCTAAATTGCTCATTATTGGTGTGTACTTTTTAGCGATTTAATTGTTAATAGTAATATATTGTAGGATTTGGAAAGGCAGGATGTTTTTCTTATTTTTTTACATATACAAGATATACCACACAGACGTTAAGATATAATGTGTAGAAAAAAAAAGCAAAACAAATACCTTTTTTATAGTAAGCAACAAAGTGGGACTATTCACTGAAAGGACTTTATTTGAATACTCTGAATGCATCTTGTGATATTTACTTTCGTATTTTCAGCCCCATTGTAAGTTATTTATATACATATTATAACACGGCTCTTGACGCACATATATATTTATATTTCAGATAAATATATCTTATTTTTATAAAATTTGACAGACACTCATATAAATGAGCAAAGCAAAGGGTATGTTGATACGGTAGCTGTAGCTAGCGAAAATTCGGAAAAACTACTTAAAGTGACGGTGTATTAATACCTATGTATCAATGATATAATTATTTATATTATAATCCATCTCTCCTGTTCCCAAAAAAAGAAAAAACGATTATATTATGGTGTTACGAAAGTGTCTGTTAGAAGAATAAAGTCTTAAGCGGAGTGCTTTTAATGACTCGAGTTCGTAATCCGCTCACCAACCGTATAATAATTCACACAATATTTTTGATCACACTTGCGAGCATAAAAAGAAGTTTTAAGAATAAACAATATTAAAAATCTTATTAACATTTCTATAATTTCATGGGGAATTTCGCTTTTCTATATTTCTCGTAACGCATGCAAGCAATAGCACGCTTTGAAATAAAGTGTGATGAAATAGAAATACCTACCATCAATATTTATGAAATCTTTGAAAATGTTATAACTTGAGGAATCTTTTTTTATTATAATATGAAGTGTTTTCGGAACTAACCTGTATCAAGTTTGATTAATTTGTCATGAACTTTAATTTCCGATAACTATGACATTTATCGGAAATTAAAGTTCATGAAAAATTAATCAAATTTGATACAGGTTAGTTCCGAAAACACTTCATATTATAATAAAAAAAGATTGGCGTTAATAAATCACGTGGTTAGATTATTATAATCCTTCAATACGAATTTGTATTATTATTTGTAAACGTAGTTATAGCTAATTTCATTACAGTTGAGGTGATTGATTACACACAAATCTAAGTATACTAATATTTTGAAGATTTGTCTAGACCTGTCTGGACTCTGCTACTATAAGGAATATATGTGTACGATTAAAGTAACAGAGACAAATATTTGAATAATACGAATTTAGAAGTTCGCGGTAAGAGTAGATTTACTGGCAGTACGAAAAAGACCATGAATAAAATGACTCTGACCATTACTCTTGTGTTTACATGACAGTATCATGTCAACACAGTATGTACACAAATAATTTATATTGTAATCAGTCTATTGTTCGTATTTTATACTTACTTATTTGTAGACGTAGTGCATTAGTAGATTACATGCCAAGGCCGTTTCAGCGGGAAATGACTCGGATGACGTGTAATCTGAGGCATTCCCATTTAACGGACGAGATGTGTATAGGTACTATTTTTCTGCTCAACGGAGCCGGCAGGCGGCAACTTAGTTTAGCTCAGCGGCGGCAATGTGCTGTTTGCCGGCCGGAGGGCAGAAAAAACCATATCGTTCAGCTTTTCACGGAAACGTCCGAATTTATATGGAGGATTCACAATTATTACAAGCAAACAAGTTTCATTATCTAATGCATAGAAGCTAATAATTGACATTTAAGATAAATTCGGGTGTTTCTGTGAAAATACGAAGGCATTATTCAATACATCTATCTACAGTCATCGTCAAAGATGTCATTAAGATTTTGATTCAGGTTTTATTTTTAAGATCTACATTGTAATGATATCTTTGACGTCGACTGTACAGTGTTACATTTTTACGTGAATGCCTCGATATAATTTTCTATTATTACCAATATTAGAATTAATGGAAATTTGTTTATGCATTCACACAAAAATTTATCTTTCTTAATTAAATAAAAGAAACTATCTGTTTGTTATTTATATTTTTTTATACGGACTTAAAACAGTATAATAAGTGATTTACAGAAAAGAAAACTGTATCGGTACAGAAATATTTTGATCGATGACGGACGGTTTTTATATTCTGGATGGCGTTTCTCGATAGAACGACGAACTGTTCTGAAAAGAAAAGAAAACATCGTTAATATATACCTATCAAATTCTTGAAAATTGTTAAGCGTGAGGAATATTTGTTTATTATAGCATCCCTATGAGGAGTTACAAGAACTAAATAGTGTTACGATGTTTTATTCCGATTAACTTTAAAGTTTAAATTAATAATCACGTTAATAAATCACGAGAGAAATTCGTTGGATTGTAATAATTTATAACATACTAAGAAGTAAAAACACTGGTATACTTATATATTTTTTGTAGTATATTATTTGTAAATTTGTAATATCATAACGTAGGAACAAACCTGGTATTGTATCGGACATCGGCAACGCGCATTTGCAGAAATGCATGAAACAGAGTTGGAAGATATTCTGAAAAGATACAATAAACATTCAGAACGATTGATTGATTAATTAGCGTGTACAATAGTACATTGTGCATCAAGGGAGGTAAGTACGGAAATACCAACGAGAGTGTTAGAAGCCCGACGCCGTTAGGCGGAGGGCTTTTATGACTCGGATTAATATTCCGCTTACCGACCGTGATGCATACAATGTTTTTCATCACACTTGCCGACAAAAAAATAAGTTTTAAGACAAAATATTTTTAAATGACGTATTGACATTTCTATTACTCCCGCTACGCACGCAAACAATGGCGCGCTTAGACAGCAAGTGTGATGAAAATTTATTTATTTATGAAATAGTACATATATCATTTTCGGCGATAGCGTTCATAGAATGCCCGAATGAAGCGATGAAAACACAATAAAAATTTAGGATTCTAAAGTGGAAATCTGAGCGTGAAGGTGCGTTCAAACTAAAAGAGCATTCGCTGTTCTTACCTCCCACTCTACGAAATTCGATCGGTACACAAAACGTGATTGGTTGATTTCGTAGAACGGGCGCTAGAACAGCGAATGCTCTTTTGGTTTAAACGCACCTAATAAGCGATTCAAGCGTTAACGCCCACGCCAAAAATAATTTTGACAGCGTGTGACACATGCTGATTTTCACACCACCTGTTAGAAAAATAAAAGATGTATCATATATTTCATGTTTATGTAAAAAATCAATTCTCAAGAAGTTTTAATCAAAAAAGTGGTCTCATTTGAATAGGTGATTAAAATATTGTGTAGGCCTCATTTCTTTTGTACAAACGGGTTCAAAATTGCATGGACAGTTTATGAATGAATTCATTCATAAATCGTCCATGCAATTCTGAACGCCACTGTACATTCGTGCCTTTACATAACAAGTGTCCAAAACTCCAAAATATATTTTGTATATAAATCTTTTTTTCCAGTAAAAGTCATCCTTTTAGACGCCACTAAAGTTGTCAATTACACGCTACGTCAGCAAAATGTGAAAAATGAAATTGAATTTTACGCACTTGCGTGTAGGTCTATATTGCTCCGTGGACCAAGACTTATCTTTGGCGTTGAACCTGCGGTGCCAATATATTATCAGTCGTTGGCGTCCAAAAGGTTAAAGAATCCATGTAATAGCAACGTATTGCGTATTCTTCATATTTAAATAGACTTAGCTTATGATTGGTATGACAGTATGTCGCCGTGAGATATGAGTTCCAGTCTTTTATTAAATATGTTAGCTGTTTTACTAACTATGTTAATAAAAGAGGGGTGGATAGTCTATTTCGCAGCGACATATTATTACACCAATTATGTGCTAAAAGCCTACTCTGCAGTATATTATAGCAGGTTTTTTTTAATCTATATAATATACATATTATTTATACGTACCAATGTTTTTAGAATTGTTCTTGAGCGAGAAAATCGTACATGAGCTGTAGGTGATGGAAATTTCTTCGGCATGACGAAGTTGTGATAACTGCTGAAATCTTTTCCATGAAGTGAGGTTTTTCTGGAATTATAAGAAAAACTTTACATTATTCGTATAAGAAAACGTGCGCATTAAAAATAATTCGAGAGTAAACAATTTGACACGTCGTACAAATAAAATGACTAAAAATATGTTATATAACGTGCATTATTAACACCCAAAACACACGCGCATACATTACATATGTACATATAGTTCGGGAAATATTATTTGACCGACTCTTGTCTTACTTACGACCTTTTGTTTTGCATCATTAACAATAGAAGAGTGCTATTTAGACTGCTGATTGTCTAGTAAGTGTTAACGCAAAACAAAAGGTCGTAAGTAAGATAACAGTCGGTGAAATAATATTTCCCGAACTATACTAACCTGTAAATATTTAACAAAGACTGTATTTGAGTGCGCTTTA
>JALPQI010002117.1:0-36187 GCA_025490895.1 Thaumatotibia leucotreta | reverse complement strand
GACTGTCTATCTATCTGTTGATAAATCCTTCTTTCCGTCCATCTATCCTTGGATCCGTCTAGACATAGAAATAATTCTTAATAATCACAAAAAAAACAATGTCCAGTAACAAAAAATAAAAATTAATTACGCGTTATTTCCGCAATTGTGATTAAGAACTCTGTTAACAACATTTTAGAATTCAAATTTAAACGAGCTTTTTTGTTACTGGCTGTGAAAGCGTTAACACTTCTTCGTTAAAAAAAACTAGTTATGATCGGGCAAAGTTAAAATAAAAAAATAAAAAACCCTTATAATTTCGCCATGTCCGTTTGTCTGTCCGTTAGTCCGTCTGTCTATCTGTCAGCATACTCTTCTTAGCATGGTACTAGAGTGTGCCAGCGCTCTATCAGTCTTCATCTATCGTTTCGCGCGTTTGTCCGTCTGTCTGTCCGCCCATTGCTTAGATCAGAGGACCATTTACAATTTGTTGTAGGTATACATATTAGTTAAGCCAACCAAACTCAAATAATAAATATCCAAAAAAAAAACTATTGGAGTTCCTCCTCTACACGTGAATACAATGTGGGGTATCCGTGAATAGGTATTTCAAAAAGAGTAAAGGTATTTTCCAAAAAATTCACTATTTCGAAAAATATTAAAAATATCTTACATATTTGGCTTAAGGAATGCTGATAGATAATACTAACTATCCTGAACATAATTGGTCTAGCCAGTTTCGACCAACTACGGAACGCTATACTGAGCATGGATATACATGCACTTGGCCGGTTTTTTTCCTCATGCGTTATTTTTAGGATTTCGTAGTAAACAAAAAACCCTTATAGTTTAGCCATGTCCGTCTGTCTGTCCGCAGCATAGCTCAGTGGCCGTTAGTACTAGAATTTGGTACAGGTATACATATTAATTATGCTAACAAAGTGGTAGAATAAAAGCTTTGGTGGGGCTGTGGGTTTAAAAATAAAACCATTTCGAACGTAATCGGCCCAGCCGTTTTCGAATAACTACGGAACCCTATACTGAGCATGGCCCGACATGGTCTTGGGCCGGTTTGTTTGATATTGTATTCTCGCCATTTTCCGCAACTCGACATCTAACGTGCCTATTTTGCGTGATCCCAACGCTGGCCAAATATTTTGCTGCCGCAATATTATAATTACAAGGTTGTATGTTACATTTTTTCATATTACCGTGAAACTAGCCAACATTGGCCGCTTTTTTTCGGAAATCCTAAAATATCTCAAAAAAATTATATTAAGCCTTGTAAGTTTTTTCTGCTCAGCATGTGCACTGTGATCGTATCGTACGCATCGGCTCACATGAAGAAATAATTTTAAGATTGTCATTTAGATCAGGTTTTTGTCGTTTTTAAGGTGCGTGCAAAACCCCCGTGTATATGCCCGCTCTACGAAATCACCCAATCACGTTTTTTTGTAACGATCAAATTTCGTAGAGTGGGAGGTTAGAATAGCGAATGTTCTTTTGGTCTGAATGCACCTTTGGAGGGCGGGCAAAGTAATCTCGTTTTAGGCCAACATTGCCCACCTCAATTTAGTGCTTAAAAATAGCTCGTATGACAAAAATACTACGATCACAGAAGGTTTTTTGGGCAATTCTACATTTCATGTTTATAACTCAGGGATAAGTTTTTTATAAACAATTTTGAGTAAATTGGTTGGGCCATGTTACCAACCCGATTCGCTCTTTTTCATACAAGGTCCACTAACGCAATTCGCAAATGCTAGGGTTGTCACTTTTAAGTAGATATCTTAACCTAAAGACGTTTAACTTTTGTTCAAAGTATTAGTATACTAGTGAAGTAAAACAGTCCAAAATGTATTATTTGTTTTAATGCAATAATAATAAAACCGTTTTTTTGAATGGGAATCAAGATAATATTATATTGATATAAATATCAGCCCACTAACGAAGCAGCAGACAATGAAACTGACAATTGAGAGTATAGTTATTGGTTCCGAACATTTTGTACACGTAAAATAAAATAACGGAGTTATAAAAACGTAATTTACTGAAAAAAACATTACCCTCCGCTATTTTCATCATCATCATCATCAGCCAATTGACGTCCACTGCTGGGACATAGGCCTCCCCCAGAGAGTTCCACAAAGATCGGTCGTGAGCTGTCCGCATCCATTGGACACCCGCAACCTTTACCAGGTCGTCGCTCCATCTTGTGGGGGGCCTTCCCACGCTGCGCCGTCCAGTGGTATTTTCATAAAGTGGTAAAACTTGAAAGTGACAACTGTAGGCTATTTTTCATGATGGGCAATGTCTTCAATGTCCGTTTGCTAAAGTACTGAATAAAATTGCCCAAAGCCATAAGTTATTTTCCGATTAGCTTTTTCCAATAAAACTACTGTCAATGTAATGTACTGTTCTCATTTTATTACAGGTCATGTTTTTTTTTTTTTCATTTAATACCACCCTGTTTTGAGAAATTTATGTCTAATATCCAACCTCACTCAAGAAGCTCTAGCAAACAACTAGATGAAGATAGACGCCAAAAGTCATACTTGGTGTTGCTTCTCACATAATCTTTTTTATACTAAAAATAGTTAGGCCGCCATAAGAATGTAATTTTTTTCTATAATAACCAATTTATTTAAAATTCAAGTTTTGGGCAATGTTTCCCCTGGAGGCAAAGTGGGCTAATTTTACGGTAGTAATTCTATGTGTATTTAGCTATATTTTACTGAAACCTGTATCTTAATACCTATAGTCAACTAATAGTCTAAAATTCACGATATTACATGGTTCTATGTTGTGGTCATATAACTTACAAGGGCAATAAGGTTCTATGTTTGTTTGATTGATATTATTGTAAGTGGTTATATCATATATAAAATGTACTTAATATTTATAGTCATATACATTGAATTTAGGCTGTGTGGTGCGGCGAGTAACAATATATATTTTGCCACCTACCAAGTTGGAGAACTTTTCCGATGGGTGTTATAAGAGTCGACTAAGGGACGGTACTACGCTGATCCAATTATTTGAGATGGAGGCAGGGCAGCAGCCTCATCATAATGGACACATTACTGCAATCACCAATCCGTTTGCCAGCGTGGCTATTATGGGCATTATGTCATTTATGTCCTACCTAATGTACCCATACGCAATAAATAAAATAATAGAAGAGGCCCACGTCAAGACCACTGTTACTGTATTAGACTGATGATGTGATATTGAATTTGATAAGAAGGTATCCTTTTACCATTAAAGTGTATTTATCTCATAAAATCATCTATAGGTACTCATATCCATCAGTATAAGCATAATAATCTATTATAACATCGATCGACCGATCTTTTAATTAGAGAAACGTGGCCTGCATGCATCGTATCACTTATATAATGGTGGTTCATACTTAATCGCTCAAATCAAACTAATGAGGTGCCGTTTTCCACAGCCTTAGATACCATGGACCCTTTGATATTAAGACACCTGAATGGATGCCTTGGTATACCAGCATAGAAGAAAGTGGAAGATGCCATGCCAGAGGACCTAACCCGCGTATGTGCCAGCCATCCTGGACCCTTTTGATATAGCAAGAATCCTTTTCCCTTTGAGATAGCAGTGATGAGTATTTATTGCGTTGCATCCTCAGTGCGCAAAAGTACTCGTTATCATCAGATCGGCTGCGGTCATATACTCATATGCTGACTCCAGCGGCAGCGGTGAAACGCTGGAATGTGGAAGACCAAGCTAACCACGAATAAATAAATATTAATATATATTGTCTTTTTCCTTTTTTAGTTTTAGTAGGTACACACGCCAACCCAGTTAACTCTATCAAAGATTTCGATTCTGGACCGTGTACATGTTTCACTTAGTCGATTTGACCAAACTTTGATTCGAAATATAACGCTTATTTTCGAATAGTCATGTCAAATCTCAATAGTACTTTAGCACTACATATATATCTGAGAGAAAGCGTTATTCTTCGAATAAAAGTTTGGTGAAACGCAGCCTTAGTTTTATTTTCAGTGACGTCTCAATTGTTTTTTCTTAAAATCTTGAATTGGTCCCGATCTGTATTTGTCACCCATTCTTGATTCGTAATTTTAACTGGGGTCAACTATAATATCAACTTTGGTAATTTGTTGTATTGTCTATTTCATATTGCTCATTTAACCCATTCAATGCCGAAGACGCGAATTCGCGTCCTATGTATGCGTAAACGTGATGCCGAGGACGCAAATTCGCGTCCTCGAGTTATTTCTTTTTTTTTTTGCTAGAAATCAACTGTACTTAAAAGCTGATACCAAAATGTTATTTTATTTATGGAGGATAATATTATACCGTCGCTGGTTTCTGGATTCAATGCATTTGTAATTTTCATAATTCTTATCTCGGATGCCGAAGACGCGAATTCGCGTCCTGTGTATGCGTAAACAAGATGCCGAGGACGCGAATTAGCATCCTTCAAGTGTGAAATAACCTAATGCCGCAGACGCGAATTCGCGTCCTTGAAGTGTGATAATATAACCTAATGCCGCGGACGCGAATTCGCGTCCATTGAAATGTTAACGTGATGCCGTGGACGCGTAGAAGGCGGCGGCGCTGCGTGATAATTAAAAATATGGGGCGTCAGCAATGAATGGGTTAAGCCTTCGTCAACATCTTCTTTGGGTGTGTTGCTCTAACTACTATCTTGCTATACTATATGCTAACTATAAAAAATTGTGACACAATCAGAACGGCATCAATTTAAGAACTTGACATACGACGACTGAGAGTATAGTTCGTGAAATATAAATTGGTAACTTTCTACCTACATTATAGTAAAAATAAACGTTCAATTTATATTTCTCGAACTATACTGTACGCTTAGCACATGATTGCTATGTCAGTATGTTATCGCTACATGTATAGATTTTCTATCTTTTACCAACAATATGAATAAAAGGGAGATTGATAATCTATCTCGCGGCGACATATTGTCGCACTGAATCATAACACCAACCTTTTCAATGCCACGGCAAAAACAGCAGCTGTCACTCCATCCACGCCACCAAAGTGTCACAAAGGAATTTGTCAAAAACTATAAGCAAGTGCGACTAGGTCTCTATTGATCTGTGACTTGTATATCGGTCTTTGGCGTTGAAACAGTGTTACCAACATAACCGTTATCGCCGTCTACAAGGTTTCAATTAGATTGGACAATGACTGATATATTGGTAGGTACTGATTAACAAGAGAGTTTCAACGCCAAAGACTATTTTGTAAGTCACAATCCACAAAATAATATGTAACTATGCACGTGCGTAAAGTTCAAATTTAGCTTTTATAGTTTTACTTGGCGTTGAAAAGGTTGAAGCAAGTCACCAGTCTCACGACTCACCAGTCAGCTATTTGGAATATAGTTGATTTTTGTGGTAAAACATGTTAGTTTATTGGTGTCTGCAAATGACATTGCATTTATTCGTAACTCTTTAATTACACGCATCCAGTCCAATTGCCTTATTCATAAAACATCAAGACACATTAGTTAACTGTGTTGGCGATGAAATGATTATATTTAGCTATTTTTGTAACGAACAGGTTGTGTAGCCAATATGCCAATCGCTAACATTCAGTCGCGAACGAAACTCAACTGTCTTCGTCACACCAATAAGAAAGAGTGACAGAGAGAAAGCTACGATACACTACCTGCTCCACAGATAAAATATAGGGAAGATTCCGTGTATTAAGACATACCTGAACAAACTATTGTCATCCTTTACCATCTCAGGATGTATTCCATAAGGAAAAAGAGACAAACAAGGTAGTTCTACTCGGTCGTGAATTATATCACCGACTCCATTTTCTTGAACAATGCTACCAACCTGACTAGATAAAATGTCATTACTATTAGTGTTGTCCAGTCTTCATCGTATGCTTTTATCGGCAATAATAATATTTTTACCAAATTAGGTAGCGATAAACAGTGCGAATAAACCTTATTTCCTACCCAGAATCACGATCTTCTGCAATCCTTAATATGTCATGATTTCTAAATCTACACTTTAGGATAAAAATAAAATCACAAAATTAATGAAATATTTTCTTTAATTAAAATGTCAAATGTCATAAGAAGTGTTCTGTCTAAAACGTATGCCACTAGTTGGCGCCACTTAGCGGTAAGGTCCCGCTAAGAAACACAATTATCTAGCCTCAAAGAACAACTAACTAGAAGAAGGTCATTTTATTTTTTTACATAATTTTATTAACTTGTACAAATCATTTAAACACGAAACTATAGGCGCTCTGAGAATTTAGACAAGTTTCTGGACCTGACGCCTCAGTGCTGCCGCCCTGATGAACGGCATTTCAGAAAACCCTCATTATAACATGTTTTACGGAACTTATCATCCCTTAAAGCATACCTAACAATTTTCGTATGATGGCTTCTTTATAATTAATCAGTCTACACAAGTATCACATGAGTGTCATTATTAAACTAAACTTACTTTACTTTCTGGTTGACATGACATTGGATGATTACCAAATATGGTGGGTACTACGTCAGAATGTAATCACTTATGGGTACGCCCTTGCCTGAAACAACAGCTTAAAAATGTGCGGAGCATATTTTTGAATACTTTTTAGGGCACCAGTCGTCTGCCTTTTTGATATTTTTGACCCATATTAGCCTTTGTTCAGTGTCCTGTGGAAACCTGTTGGAAATTAAAAACATCGATTCATTTTCTGAGTTGGCTATCAATAGATTTATCGATATCACGATCGATCTCTTAAGTACAACACTATGCAATACAAATATTTGAATCCCACTATTTATAATTACATTACGAATGCAAATACGAATGGTTAATTCACAAAACTACACACATGTATCCGGCAACAAATATTGAATAAGATTTTCAGTTACTTTTACCTTAATAAGGTTCGAAATTTTAAAATTCAAGTAAAAACTAAATTACCGGTGAAACGTAATGTCTTTATTTTGTTCATTCAGGTAACCCTGGCGGTTTTTACACCATGGAACCACACAAGTCATCACTTTTATCACATTCCGTGCACTTATCGAACAGAAATATACATGAAAAGCTTTATTTTAATCACTTTTACTATTTGCGGTTTAGGTGCACTAGTATAGCCAAACAAAGATCGTTGACAGGCATTGCTGGCGTCACCCACAGATATAATAGACTCGGTCTATTAAATTAATAAGTCTATGACCTGCTCAGCATAGCGTAGCGATTGGCACGTTAGCTAACATAGCTACGGACTCAGATCTATCGACCTCTTTTGAAAAGCAAGTTCAGTTTCTCAAAAGAGGTTGGTGACAGATTGCAAACTCTGTTGCCAAACTTAAAGAAATCTGCATTAACAAGCAACTCGCAGCTACGCGTCTTTTTTCAATTGTATAGATTAAAAAGAGAAGTGTGGCGGCAAGTTGATGTTAAACACAAGATATGCTAGCCTTGCTATAGGAATTAACGTGACTGTAATCATAACATTACCTCCTGATAACAGTAGGTAAGGACATTTTTTCGCCGCCAATGAATTAATATAACTGATAAAATATATGTGTTCAGGCATTGTAATCTTTAAATATGAGGGTGGGTCAATGCCGAGCAAATTCGGCGGTAGATGTGAAAAAACTTAGAGTGATTCACTTAAAAATCGGGCGTTGGCTGCAACGCGTGTGCGTCTCGGATATTTTATATTCCTAAATCGGTATTTCGGTGAAATTTGTGGAAAAACAGTTGATATTTAGTGCCTCCTGAGCTCCCAAGGTCGAGGAAGTGCTGGCCAGCTGAAGAAAGACCGGAATCTTCGTGTGTCACAGCCGTCTGCTCAGGTTAGTGCCTATCCCATATTTACTGAGTGCAATGCCTGTACCTAAGTTTTAATGTGTTAGGAAACCTAGGACCAGCTGAGCTTGTCGAAGGGTTCAGGCGGGAACATAAATTTTGGTCCGTACGAAACGGATTAGGTTTTCATTATAAGGCGTATTAGCTTAGGGCAGCCATATTGTAACGGTAAATTCTTTGTTCGGCGTTAGCTTTTGCCTTTTTATAATTCGGTTCAGTTTAACGGTTTAAATTAGGTTTCGGTTTCGGTAAAAATGGCAAAGGTTTTCGAAAGTAAATTTAAAATCAAGTATGATTGGTTTAAAAATAGTTTGCAAATTATAAATAGCAAAAGTTATACTTCATCGGTAATGTCGGCACGGTTGCGTAAGCTAGAGGAATATTTTAACGGATTGACGGAAGCGTATGAAAATATATTATGCGGGGGTCTGAGCGAGGAGGTAGTCGCTAGCTATGATGATAAGTATAAAGAGGCCACGGATGCCTACAACCAGCTGGATGCGCTGGCTGCGGCCTATCCGCACTTGGATGGTACCCACTTGCCCACGGAAAGTGTTGCGTCATCACGGCTTCCTCGGATTAATTTAACGTCATTTGACGGTGACGTATTTTCATGGACGAGCTTTATTAGCTTATTTACCTCGCTAGTGTTATCCCGCCGAGATATATCGAAAACGGAAAAATTCCATTATTTATTTTCAAATTTAGAAAAGGAACCCCAAACGCTTATAAGGCACCTGCCAATGATAGATAGTTCCTTAGATACGGCAATGGATATATTGAAGGGTCGTTATGAAAATAAGCGATTACAAGCGGATTCATATATCTCTCGGATTTTACATTTACCGGTTCTTAACAAATGCTTGGGCCTAAGGGCTAAAATCTTAAATCCATTATTAGAATCGACGCGGGCACTTAGCAATCTCGGACTACCGGTAGAACAATGGAGCTATATGCTATTACACATCAGCTTGACAAAACTGCCTTTAGATATTAAAACGCGGTTTGAACAAAAATACGGCGGTAATAACTTGGAGTTGCCCACTTTTGATCAGTTAATGGATTTTTTACAAAACGAGTGCAGATTAATAGACACGGCTTCGGCGGAACCTGTACTCCCTAGTCCCGATTATGTACGCAAACCCGCGCGCACGGTACATAATAATGTGTCGGAACGTAACAATCATGTTAAGTCGGAATGGTCGAATACGCGCTATAACAATTCGGGTAAGGTTATTACTACCTGCGCTTATTGTCAATTATCGAGCCATAACATAAGTAGTTGTTACAAGTTTGCAGATATTTCTAATCACAATCGTAAGGATTGGGTCAAAAACAACGGTTTGTGTTTCCGATGCTTTGGAAATCATGCGGCGGCTACATGTACGCGTCAGGTACCCTGTAATAGGTGCGGTAACATCGGTCACCATAAGTTACTCTGTACAATGTCGGTTGCGCGCTCAGACTCGTCCGCAGATAACGAGCAACGTTCGCGGCATGCAATGGCTGTTTCACAACGCACAGATAACGGCGGTCGGCGTTCGCCAATCGTGCGCGACAATGGGGTTGATAACCGTATGCGCAAATTGATGAGCAGTTATGAATATGAAAACTTATCTAGTAACATAAACGAGCGAAATGAACGGCGGAGATCGGAATCGGAAAAACGGGAGTCGGGCCCTTCAAATTCTAGGGAAATGCGGGGTTCAATGATTTATCGCGACTCGCGATCTCAGCCTAGTGGTCAACTATAGCAATTACAGAGTAGTAATGTCGCCTCGGTTCCTCAATTAGTGAAACATGTTATACTGCCTACAGTTGTTGTAGACGTTAAATCGGCTACTGGAAATTTCGTTCAAACTTTGGCTCTTTTGGATTTGGGAAGTCAAACTACTTTAGTACGAAGTGACTTAGTAAGTTATTTAGGATTAAGGCGACATTACAGTAATACACCTCTTACGGTTGTCGGCGAGCTGCCGTGCAATGACGGCACTCATATTGTTGAGTTTCATTTTAAATCGGATAAATCGGGTAAATGTTTATTATCGGCTACGGCGGTTATATTAAAAAAACTTACGACTTATTTGGCGGAACGATTACGATTTTTATCGGCAAAAATTAAACTCTCGGGCGGTGATCATAATATGAAACATATTGACATAATTTTCGGATGTGACATTTTGGGACAAATCTTGACGGGTGAAATAGTGGTTCTGGGTTCCGGAGGTCCCTATGCTTTAGGTACAATTTTTGATTTCGCGGTTTTCGGTCCGGTGCGGTCGGCGGCGGCGGGTACCTATGATACGGAATCGACTGTCAAACATAATTATGTCGGACTTACGCTTATTCAAACGGTTGAAAGGTTCTGGCGGTGTGAGGAACCACCGGCGTCAGCTGTTATTAATCCGGCGGATTTAGACTGTGAAAGTTTGTTTACGACAACTACGTCGCGGGGTGTGGATGGTAAATATACTGTTCGGCTACCATTAATACCGGGTCATCAACGGCTGGGTGATTCTATGGAAATCGCATTACGGCGATTCCTAGCTATAGAACGTCGTATGAAACGGCAACCGGAATACCGGGATAAATATATTAAATTTATGTCTGAATATTTAGAACTCGGACACATGGCGGTTTCTAATTTCGATGTCGAGTCGAAGGAAGAACATTACTTCCTTGGACACCACGGGGTGTTCAAAAATTCAGGTGACAAAAAAATAAGGGTTGTTTTTGACGGAAGTGTCCAAACAACAACGGGCGCGTCATTAAATGACTGTTTATACTCGGGACCACGGTTACAAAGTGACATTACCCAAATTATAAACAACTTTCGTTTGCCACTTTTTGTTTTTACCACGGATGTAAAAATGATGTTTAGACAAACGTGGCTACATGCCGATGATCGGAAATATCAATTGGTGTTCTGGCGGGCTTCACCTGACGAACCATTGCTTATTTACGAACTGACAACAAACACTTACGGTTTAAAATCGAGTCCTTATGTCGCTATTCGGTGTTTGCATCAGTTAGCTAACGATGAACAGAACACGTACCCTCGTGCGTCTGAATTGCTACGGAATAATAGTTATGTTGATGACCTCAATGGAGGCGCTGACACATTAGAAGATGCGCTGTCTATACGGGATGAGCTTGTTTCGCTCATGAATACGGCCGGGTACGAATTACGGAAATGGGCATCTAATGAGCCAAGACTTTTAGATGGTTTACCGACAGATCATCTCGAGACTCCTCGTTCGTTTGATACTGATATGGACGGTTCTAGTTTTATTAAGGTTTTGGGGATTCAATGGGATCCAAAATATGACGTGTTTACTTATCAGTTAAGTCTACCAGACCCAGGAGTAGTTACGCGGCGAAGTATCTTATCGTTAGCGGCGCGGTTATACGACCCTCTAGGCTGGGTCTCTCCAGTCGTATTTAAAATTAAATTATTATTACAAACTCTTCTCGGTACTTTCGATAATTCATGCAAGGTCGAATGGGACGCTCCTGTACCTGCAGATATTGAACAAAATTGGCAAGCAATACTATCGGATTTGCCTAATTTGCGAAACATATCAATACCAAGGTGCTTAAAATTAGATCGTTGTACCCAGTATGCTATTCACGGATTTTCTGACGGTTCCTCTCTCGGTTTTTCGGCGGCGGTTTATTTACGTTCGGTGAACGCAGACGGAACGGTTCTCGTGCGGCTACTCATGGCAAAATCCCGTTTAGCCCCATTGAGAACAAAACGGACTATTCCGAAAATGGAATTGAACGGCGCGGTTTTATTGACCACACTTATTAACCATCTCGCCTCCTCGCTAGAGCGCGATATTAGGTTAAGTGAAGTGGTTGCTTGGTGCGATAGCACAATAGTTTTAGCATGGATCAAAACTCCACCGCACAAACTACAGGTGTATGAAGGAAACAGAGTTTCACAAATAATAACGTCCAAGACGAGTATGAAATGGCGTCACGTTCCTAGTGAACTGAACTGCGCTGATGTCGCGTCTCGCGGTGCAACGGCGGCCGAATTGCTGCATCACCCGCTGTGGTGGGAACCGAGGTGGTTGAGTGATGCACCTACTCATTGGCCTAATGACTGTTCTGATCTCCCGGCGGATACATTACCTGGTCTAAGAACTACCACGGTCAATATTTCGACCTTATCGGATTCTGATTTTAACCTAGCTGACCGGTTCAGCTCGTTTGAAAAATTAATAAATGTCACGGCTTACATATTGCGGTTTATTCGGAATTGTAAAAACAAGGAAAAATGTAATAATATCCATACATCGGTTTCGGAGCGTAGGGACGCTACTACGCACTTAATACGGCTGGTTCAAGATCAGCATTATAAAACGGAGATATCGTTATTACGGGAAAATAAACCCATAAAAAATTCATTAAGGCGGTTACACTTGTTTCTAGACGATAACAATTTAATTCGGGTCGGCGGCAGAATTGATGCCTCCGAACTGCCATATAACGCACGGCATCCAATTTTATTACCTGGCAAACATCGGTTTACGGAATTATTAGTGACCTACTACCACAAAGTGTACTGCCATGTAGGGGCAAATACACTAGAATCTATTCTGTCATGGACATACTGGATAGTTAATGCTCGGCGAATCACGCGGAATATCACGTTCAAATGTATACCGTGTTATAAATCACATCCGCGACCGGTACAACCTTTCATGGCGGACTTACCCCCCGATCGGGTTAAATGCACTCGGGCATTTCTTGGCACGGCGACCGATTTTGGGGGTCCGTTCTATATAAAATCTAGTAATCTTCGGAACGCAAAAATACAAAAATGTTTCCTCTGTATTTTCGTTTGCTTGAGTACCAAGGCGGTTCACTTAGAAGTTGTTAGTCAATTGTCAGTGGAAGCTTTCGTAGCTGCAATCACGCGTTTTGTATCTCGGCGAGGACTTCCAAATTTGCTAAGGTCAGATTGTGGTACGAATTACACGGGTACCAATAAATACTTAAAGGAATTGTATTCCTTTTTACGTTATAATCACCCTGAAATTGACAGGGAATGCGTCAAACGCGAAATTAGGTGGCTTTTCAATGCACCTTCCAGTCCAAATCACGGCGGTTTATTCGAAGCAGCGATTAAGTCTGCAAAAACTCACGCTAGGCGCGTGCTAGGTGAGACTCGGCTAACATTCGAAGAACTTACTACGTTTTTCACGAAGGTCGAAGCCGTGATGAACTCCAGACCGTTGTGCCCTCTAAGTTCGGATCCGGCTGACTTAAATGTTTTAACACCGGGCAGTTTTTTAATTGGGGAACCTTTGGTAGCCCTCCCGGAATATCCGTTCACGGAAGTTAAAGAATCCCGTTTATCACGTTTTCAACGTATACAGAAGATGACTCAACATTTTTGGGGACGGTTTAAAAATGAGTATCTTCATACGCTTCAACAACGTTATAAGTGGACCTCATTTACGGAACCCCCTAAGGTTAATGATTTAGTTTTAATAAAGGAAGATAACTTGGCTACTCTTCATTGGAAGCGCGGACGCATAGTTAAGTTATTGCCTGCGAAGGATGGGGTAATTCGCGTTGTGGAAGTAAAAACCCAGAACGGCGTCTTATTGAGACCCGTCTCTAAACTTTGTAGGCTACCTATAGAAACTTAGGAACCAAGGAGGCCTTGGTTAGGCGGGGGGATGTTCAGGCATTGTAATCTTTAAATATGAGGGTGGGTCAATGCCGAGCAAATTCGGCGGTAGATGTGAAAAAACTTAGAGTGATTCACTTAAAAATCGGGCGTTGGCTGCAACGCGTGTGCGTCTCGGATATTTTATATTCCTAAATCGGTATTTCGGTGAAATTTGTGGAAAAACAGTTGATATTTAGTGCCTCCTGAGCTCCCAAGGTCGAGGAAGTGCTGGCCAGCTGAAGAAAGACCGGAATCTTCGTGTGTCACAGCCGTCTGCTCAGGTTAGTGCCTATCCCATATTTACTGAGTGCAATGCCTGTACCTAAGTTTTAATGTGTTAGGAAACCTAGGACCAGCTGAGCTTGTCGAAGGGTTCAGGCGGGAACAATATGTTCGTTTAACACTACGAAGCTGATACTTACTTTGTTGAGTTAGTTGTTTACATGCAATTTGTTGCTTGGCGTGTGTTGCTCGCTTTTATTTTTTGACGTGGCGGTGAAAAGGTGAACGAAAAGGTGCCACTTTGTCACTTAAATTGATGGCTTTTCCTTTTGACATAGGATTTAAAACAAATTGGCAGATTGTAGTGTATTGCGTCCTTTTTCCTTAACTACGTTCGGTTATGCGTTTAAATTTGGAACAGATTTTAAAATTCTAGTGGGTCTCTATTCCAGTATCCATAAATATTAAAATAGTAAACGACACGAAACGTCATTTTAATACGTTTTCCTTATACAAGCAATACGACATTCAATCTCGATTAATCGGAGAATAGGCACCACATGTGATTGTCTATTTGTTCAAATCAATTTTGACAGGAAAACCACTATTATTCCGTTCCCAAGAACACTAAACGTAGCGTTCGCGGCCAAAAACGTTTGAAAGAACATTAACCGTAACGGAAACTTTATAAGAAGAACATGACATGACAGTTCATCTCTTACAACAGAATTAGGAAAACCGTTATTATTCCGTTCGTTGAGAACAGAATCGGCCATTAAGCGTTCCGTCAAAGAACATTAAGAAGTATCGGTTAATGAGAACAAAAACTTTATGATTATGGTTTGGGGTTGACGTATGGTAACGGTTTGAAAATAATAACGGTTTCCGATCCCTGGTTTAACGTTTAGATTTGATAAGCGAAATCCACATGCGAGGAGAATAATCCAGTTAGTTTTTAAAAAGTACATTATTTTTTTCATCAAATACTATTTGAAATGACTTATTAGCATCAGAGCACCTACCACCAACCACGATGTAATTATAATATTTATACATAATGATGTAACTAAACATTTCCTTATCCTTCCTTCTCAGTCTTTCTTAGTCATACAAATATAAAAACAAAATGTGGTTTCAAAAATTAATAGGGTTACCCACTTAAATACTTATATTCATACAAAATTACAGTGCAAAGGCATTTATTTACTATGTGCTTATCATAAGTAAATATGTTCTTCTTGGTAACGGTATGTTATTTGTATGTATTAAAATATTTATAATAATATGTGTCTATCGTTTATATATATCGTTGCATAGTACCCAAAATACAAGCCATAATTGAGCTTGCCATAAGACTAGGTAGATTTGTGTAAACTTACGTTTAATTATATCCTGACGTTTCGGGCATGACGTTACACCCGTGGTCGCAGGCAGGTCGTGGTCAGGATATAATTAAACGTAAGTTTACGCGATTAAGGCCCGTTTGTCTTGAAAATATTATGTGTGATAATCGTGAAAGTTTAAATCAATATAATTTGTGTAAAACTGTTAATTATTATTATTTGGTTATCTGGTTAACGTACCGTAGTAGTCTTTGTGATGGACGGTTCATTTTGTTTTACGATTTAAATTATTACACGAATTTAGTTGCGCCACTACGGCAAATTCACCGACTTTGTAATAAGTACCTACCCAATTTTCCGGCAGCTCTCAACTCGAAACCACTCAGAGCTCCCATCAAAACTATTATGGCAAGACATTTAATTCCTTTATGAGTTGTATCGGAGGAACAGTTTTTAATCCTTTCCAAGTAGATCGATACTTCGGTCTTCGAGAAATAAGAGGATTACAGCTCCTTCGATAAAATATTACTGTAGGCTTACGAACGTGCTATATAATTTTGTGTATTTGGAATTCATAAAGATTAAATAATACGTTTCAATCAAATAATCGTAGAGTTGAAAGAGGTATCAGAGTGGTTCACAGCAAATAATTTACTTCTTAATGCGAAGAAGACCAAATGTGTAAGATTCTCGCTTCCAAATGTAAGAAAGTCTGAAACTATTATCACGTTAAATGGTGAGAAGCTAGACCTTGTTGATAATGCACTTTTTCTGGGCCTTACCTTGGACAGCAATCTGCAATGGGCTCCTCACATATCTACCCTGGCAAAAAGGCTGAGCTATGCCGCGTATGCAGTTAGAAGAATCCGACAGTTCACTGACGTGGAGACAGCTCGCCTAGTTTACTTTAGTTACTTTCACAGTATTATGTCTTATGGCATACTGGTTTGGGGCAAAGCAGCAGATTTGGACACCATCTTCATTCTTCAGAAGAGAGCTATTCGATCGATTTACAATATGAGCTCTCGCGACTCACTGAGTGAACGATTTAAGGAAATAGATATTCTCACAGTAGCTTCACAATACATACTGGATGTGATAATGTACACACATAAGAATATTAAATCCTTTAAAAAGCTTTCTGACATTCACAGCCGCAACACACGGAACAAGCATAAGTTATTGGTTACCAAGTTTCGTCTACAGAAAGTAAAAAAGTCGTTTGTTGGAAACTGTGTTACCTTTTTCAACAAAGTACCCTTAGAGGCATGGGAACTGCCCTATAATTCATTCAAAATGTACATCAAAAATGGTCTTCTCAAAAAGGGTTATTATAAAGTTGACGATTACTTAAATGACGAGGAACCATGGCCGTGTCTTCAGTCTCAAGAGCTGTCTTAGATTTACATGACATTGACTTGAATACATATTAGTTATGTATTTTGTAGACTTAGTTTAAAAGACTGTTAGCTTAACAGCCTCTTTATTATTATTATTTTTTTTTTTTTTTTTTTTTGACGTTTGGAGAGCCTTTACACCTCCAAAATTATTAATTTTATTTATTATTCTTAGCATTTAATTTCTTTGACCGTGGAGACCTTTTACATCTCCACACTTAATATTTATTTTACCATGGAGCCCATTTATCTCCTTATACCTATAGCAAAATTTTGACTTATTGGATACATAATAATTATGTATTCTGTAGCACTAGTTCACAAGACTTTTAGTTTAACTGTCTTCTGACATGAAACATTTGTTTCATATACCTTTTTATTTACTTTTTATTGACATTTGGAGATTCTTTACACCTCCAAATCATTATTATTATTATTTATTAACTGACATTGGGGACACTTTACATCTCCAAAATTATGTATTATTGACATTAGAGAATAAACATCTCTAGTTTAATTTAATATTAGAGTTTATTTTACTGTGATGTCATATTTAAATAGGTATTGGCTGTTGTCTTTTAAATAATAAGAATAGTTGCTTTGTGATTGTCACTAAATTGTCACTAAATTGTTAATTTTCTATTTTATTATTATTGTTAAAATCATGACGATTAGAGACCTTTTACATCTCTAAATCTTAATATCTCTTTATTCTGACAACTAGAGGACCTTTACATCTCTAGTAGTATTAGATATAGATACTTAATAATGTTGCGAACTTGTACAATAATAATTATTTTTGTTTAATATTATGGTCCTTTATTTATTTCTGTCTTTATAAAAATGTCTATAATAATCTTTTTTTTTTTTTTTTTTTATGTAATACATTCTTTAATGCATGTTATTTTAATGAGATGTATTATTATACTGTTTTGAAAAAAATAAGTCGACCTGAGTTTCTTACTGGTTCTTCTCAGGAACGGCGTAGGGTTTGAACCAGTAGTAGATTTTTTTTCTCTCATGTCAGACGATTCGAAAGTGCTTATTAATAAGCTTACTTGAATAAAGAATAGTTTGACTTTGACTTTGACTTTGACTGAGTCGAAACGTTGAAACATATTTTGTCTACATATGGATAGAAACCAATAAGAATACTGCAAAAACTGTACAATGTTTTTCGTTTTGCGTGTGGAAAAAAGCTGAAATACAACCATTAGGGTAATTACGAGATAGACGGCCAGTAGAAGATGGCCAAAATAAATTCTAAAACAATTGTTTAAAAAATAAAAAAAATATCTTTAAAGGTTAGTATTAATGTGTGAGTGATAAATATGGCGCTGTTAGTTTAGTCTTGATTTAAACTCAAAACATGATTAGAAAATATAATTTTGCTTAAATTAAACAAATTGATATTCGTGTTACTTTTTTACAATGCGGATAATCCCACAATGTCGTAACAGATGTGCTTACCATAGAAAAAATTAACTTCGAACTAAACTCAAAATCATGTAAGTCAAGTTTTGATTTATTTTTATTTTCGCCATGGTTCTTATCTCCCGGACGAAAAGGAGAGATGTCAGGCTTAGTCAGTATATCCGTCCGCACTCTATCGGATACGAAGTACCTAGTGATAAACTCTTTCCATCAGAATAATAAAAAGAAACAAATGGCACAGGCACAGTTTTGCATCCCGGATGGCCAATAACGTACAAAAAACCTTGTACCTTTTCTTAACCATGCAATGAAATGTTGTCATTATGTTCGTCATAATAGGCTTTTTTTTTATCTGAAATAGGCTTACTCATGGCCACAGACTAGCCAAGGGCAGACGCGTTGCAGGCGGATAACCTCGAGATAATAGTAAAGGATTTTCATACGAATTTAACGGCCTAGGCCGGTAAGTAATATTTTTTTAAAACATGGCGTCGGTTTTCATGAACAGGCTAAACAGCTAAATTCTGTTTTATTGATTGTCGTATTTTTTATTTCATTGCATATGTTTGAGAAAAGCACTATACAATACATGCCTCGCCGTGAAATGGGCTTACCGGCTTCGTATCACTATCTATCCATACCTACTCAGCCGATAAGCCCATCTTTCCCGGCGTCTGCAGTAATGTACTATTTAGGTACTGTATAAGTTTGTAACCCTCTGGGCTTAATCATTATTAATATCGCAATATTATTGCTATACTTATTTGCACGTAGTTTGTTACTTGTGATTTTATCCTGAATATTTAATACGTACTAATTCTGCGAGTACTCCCTGAGTATTATTACGTATTTTTTATTACACGTTTGTGAGTCAGCCCCTTCTTTGTATTTTTTTATGAGAAACGTTCCATTTTGTCGTTAATAAGGATGGAATTGTCGAATATTATTATGAATTAACTGTCGAAGGTATAGTTAACGATAAAGTGGGCTACGCAACCCAGATGGTGTCAATGCTGCGACTTTGTTTTTAGTTTTTCGATAAATGTAATTAACTGCAAAAATATGTACAAACAAAAATTTGACTTAATAAAATTGTGTGGTATAAATATTTGATTTGGTTTGATTTTGTGTGACTTGGTGTCAAAGTTTCTTATGGAGATTTACTTTCTGAGACACACTAATACATATTATGTTTCACACTTTGCAAGTGTATCGTTTACCTTTATTTATATATCTATTATATTTTGTGGCTAATTGGTATTAACATTGACCACAAAAATATATCGACCAAGTTGAAACCTGATTTAATTTGATCGATAGTACCACAAATCAATTCAGGTATTTTAGCCACTGCATACCACGCTGTATGTCCTTTGTTGCGTTTAACCGAATTAATAATTTGTTAGTATGAAATAAAACTATGAAAACGAATAAAATCGCGTATATTAACTAACTTAAACTTCATTTCGACGTTTCGAACACTTAACAGGGTTCATGGTCTGCGGATGACTGACAATGGAGGAAATTTGATAGATATACCTCTATCAAAAGTTTATCCGTTTTCATAGATTTATTTCATGTGTAATCCTCGCGGCAACCGAAGAAAATATGGATTTGTTAGGCACTGGTCTCACCGCGAGCTAGGTACTAAGCTATGAACTATCGGCTATAAACACGATCAAAAGATACGCACTCCCGTGTAAAAAAAGAGATACGGCGGCCTACTCGCCCGGCGGTGATAGCTGATAGCTGGGCGAGTATCGCCGTGTCTCTTTTATTTACACCGTAGTGCGTATCTTTTGTTCGTGTTCATAGCCAATAGTTCATAGTAGCTCGCGGTGAGACCAGTGCCTTAGTAGTTTAAATCCCATTTTCGTACCATTTCATAACGCAGCGCTGTAGCAAATCTGAAGAAAGAAGATCGACTGAACTCAAAAAGGCAAGAAAGAAAAAAATGGCGTCGTACGGTACACTCTAAGTATGAACGCCAAGCATATTGATTAGAGTTTGGTGTTCTACCTTACAGTGAACTGTGCCGCCTATATTCACTGTTGTCACGCACAAGGAAGAATGAAGATTTACTCCGTTTACTTCATATTTTGAACTGAATTTACATAGTGTATATTTGTTTATGTAGCTAAACGGCCATATAGCAGAATTTCATGTTAAGCGCGCGGTTGTTTTGGGCGTTAACCCTTAATAGGACAGTAGACTTGATAGGCCTTTGACCCATATCGCTCACTGATAGAATAAGTTTCAAAATAAAATGGGAAATATTGGAATACAATCCAATTAAAGGTTAATGACGTATGCATTTTTACGGAATTATCAACCCTAATGTAGGCGGACACGTGGCATGACTGAGATGCCATTGCTCAACGCAATATATGAGTCTTAACTCTAACGTATCCAAAATAATCGTGCGTTTCAGAGCAGGCCAGATTGTTTTGTGCTTACGTATGGTGCTTTGTAAATGTTTGCATTAGCAATGCAAAAAAATGGAATTTTCTTATATTTTATATACGATTGACTTATGGTCATATTGAACTTGAGACTACTGTCCAATATTGATGGTAGTACGGTAGAGTTTACAAAGTCCCAGACAAAGAGCCAAATACTGGGCACTGATGAAATGGGCATTTTTGGTCATAGACTTTGTTTGGTCCCTAATTTAAGTATCTAAATCGTTACTTCACTACATTTTCTTTAACAGTGGACTACGTAAAAGGATTACCAGCTTATTAGGAATTCATTACGCAAAATGTTTCAGATGGACATTTTTTTGTTTTCTTATCTTGTACCCACATGCAGATAATGTATGTGAGTTTCTTCTAGATACCCATAGAAATACGTAATGCTTCAACCGATATACATATTATTACATATACATATGGTATGGGAAATCCTTATGCTACCGCGAGTATCATAGACCATAATGAAATGATGAAATTACATCACGTTGAAAATAATATGTCGACCTATAATCAATATTGTGTGACTGAATAAAATATGTAAGAAACGAAAATAATAAAATGAACGGATTTTAACAACGATTATAACGGCGATACGCTTACATAGGTATATAATTTATATGTTTGTTTGTTTTCAAACGGCAGTGGTGTTTTTAATTTTACTTGTTTCATTTTTGAGTTAGGGCTTGATTGGAGTGCCTTAATCCACTTCAATTGTAGGTATGAATAAATAAACACACTCCATGGAGCTAAATAAAAATCACTTTCATTTTAAAATACTCCCAGTGTAGATTTACAATACAGAAATAAATGACGTACTGAAGGCGTACGCATTAGTAGTTGTAGTATTATCTACTCGTATTAGGTACAATTACTTACATTTTATGTCTATGGTCGCTTTATTTCTTCAACCTTGGGTCTACAGCAATCAACTCATTGAAATATCTCCTTGCTTTCGCTTTGAATATGGGTGTTTTTTCCATAAAGTATTGCAGATCCGATCTTGAGTATAACGACGAAATGGGTCAATCAACTTTTTTCCTGCAGTTTACCTATTTGTGCAATTGATTGTACAAAATGTACAATTGTTACCTTCGTGGACTTCATTTTCGGGCCTTAATCAAAACAACAATCAATTTTGCTACGACAGTTAGTCATAAAAACTATGTTGTACTCTCTGTCCAGTGTCCAACGAAGTAGTAAAAGGGGGCTGATTTAAAAGGCATAGGTTTGTATAGGATCAATAGACAATAATACCTACACTAGAATACTTTTCAAAATTCAACGATTAATATCAAATAGCTGCCTAAGCTAAATATTCCTATAAATTATTTTCCTTGCGGATATTGCAGTTTAGTTAGTGAGTATTCCAGCAAGTTGTGTTTTAGTTCCATTTAACCCCCGGGTCGTTGCACATTAATAAGCGCTTCGCCTGTCTTATTTGAAATTGGCTAAAACGTCCCTTAAGAATGTAGCTGCCATACTTATGACATACACTAAATCCATGTAAGCAGAATTATTTGTGAGCAAATCACACATCATCAGCCTATATTAGTTCACTGCTGGAGAACCAACGCGCTCACCTTAGCCTATGGGCAGACGCATTAGAAGGTAAATGCAGAGATCGAATAGTTTTTTCTCCATACAAAAGAACGGTTCTAATTTCGTTCTTCGGTACATGAATTCTTTTATAATGGAGTAATTTAAAAAGACAATGTTGATTTGATTACTTACAATTTTGAGTACGTACTACGTAAAGAGTAAGACATTTTAAAATATTTGGCTATTTGGAGGTTATTCGAAAAAACCAGTTCCGACCCCCGGGTAAATGCCCATAATTTTCACGCGAGGCAAGCGGTTTGGCGATCGCAGTAGTGTGTCCACTATGATGATGCTGCTGCCCATCAATCAATCTTCGATACCTATATAAATAGTCATTGACACTTCAATCCCTTAACCGACTCTTACGACACACACGGGAAGAGTTGAGGTGGTGACAAATGTATTTTTACTGCCGTCAGCACAGCTATTTCACTCCCTCAAGGGTGCGGCTCCACTGACGCGGAGCGGAGCGGAGCTGTGCGAGCTCGGCCAATGAGACCGCATCACAGTGTTTCCAATTCGAATTTGAAGAATGTACTCGTAATTGGTCAATTTTGCACAGCACCACTCCATTGAATTTTGGAAAATCGTGTTTATTGCCCCCATCACTTCATAAGAAACTTAGTAGGTACTTGTTCATATTTTTTTCTGTGAAGCACTCCAGTTACAAAATAAGTTGTAAGTAGGCTCTCAAAATGGGGGCTCATGTCAAAATGATTGTAAAGTGACCTCGAAGAGGTTTGTTTTTAATGAAGCCTGAAAAGGCTCACCGAGCCGTCCGGAAGTGGCCGGTAGCGCTTCTTCCGCCGGATATACCCTCCCTTTTCATTATTCTAACAAACTGAGTACAATGGAAGTTTTTGAATTACGTGTTCTGCCTTACAATTTTACACAGCTTTTTATTTAAGTAGATACTTAGAATAGTATGTGTGTAATTGGCTTTTGGGCAGATGTAACAATGAAATATAACATGTGTCGTATATCTATACTCTGTTAACGAATATACGATTAAACGATATAAAAATACAACGACGATATTAAATTTTTATTGTATTGACATTTTGCCATATTTATTTAAAATTTTATTTAATTTAATGACGATCGTTATTGGGAGATAAATTTGTAACTTGAGTTTTTATTTATTTGTGTACGTGTTGTGTATGACGATTCTTTTTGGGAGTCATAAATTATAATTTAGATTAATTAATAATTGACATTCCGAAAACACCTGACCCTCTGAAACCTGTTATTTCTCTTTTATGAAATAAATGAATCTGAATCTGAATCTATCGTAGAATGAACTTTGTAGCCGGCTAGCTGTCGGGAAACAAAAATTTAGTTCTTAAAGTAATAGTACATTGTGCATCAAGGGAGGTAAGTAAGGAATTACTAACGAGAGTGTTAGAAGCCCGACTCCGTCAGGCGGAGGGCTTTTATGACTCGAGTTAGTATTCCACTTACCGACCGTGATGCATACAATGTTTTTCATCACACTTGCCAACCAAAAAATAAGTTTTAAGACATAATATTATTAAATCACGTACTGACATTTCTATTACTCCCTAGGGAATTTCACTTTTCTATTACTCCCGCTACGCACGCAAGCAATGGCGCGCTTAGACAGCAAGTGTGATGAAAAAATATGTAATGAAATAAAATGTGACACAAAATAAAATATCTCTGTACCTACCTTATCAACCTTCGTAGTGAAGTGACCCTGCCTACGAAGCGGGAGGTTCAGAGTTTAAAACTCGGCGACGGCATTATTTGTGTATTTGTTTACCACAAATATTTGTTCCTTGGTCGTGGCTATGTATCTTCCGACTATATAACTATAATAGTTACTTGTTACCCACATCACAAGCCTTAATTGAGTTTACCGTGGGACTAGGTCGATTTGTGTAAGATGTGCATTAAAAAACCGAGACGCAGTAGCCACCATGATTGCATCATGTAATGTCACATTTGCCGTTCTGGCAAAAATATAAATGGAATAGCTGGGCAAAAAATTTGTGCATTCCCGTTGTCTGTGTGTTTTTGGGAGTGAAGAGGAAGTTTTGCGAATTTCAGAATTGTCTATTATTTTGAAAGTATGCGTAAAATAATAATAGGTAAATAGTAGGTACTACTACTTCCGAAACTTGAAGTAATTTCCAAAACAATTTCCTAGGGCATCTATTCTGCGTCCCAAAACCTCTCTGGCAATGCACTTATTTCTTGGCCACCCTGTATAAGTACAAGTCTAAACATTTTTGTGAATAATTTAAATGCAAAGACGTGAATGAACATACAAGTACACATAATTTCTAAAAATATTTTCCGAAAACTATTATGCAGACAATCATCACCAACAATAAGGCAATTATGTATCTAACGACAATTTTGAAGCTTCAATCTCACAGAGATAGCATTTTATTACCTAAATCATTCCAACAGCACTATTTTCTCACTCTGACTTCAATATTCACAACATAAACGTGTTCATTATGCACAATCCTAATTTAATTATGGTTTTCAGATGAATTCTGCGAAGAATACCCACACAGCCTAATCCCAACGCCAGGGTACTGGATCGAGTGTTCGCGGCAAAAGATCACCACCGACACGATATGGGACGAGTCCGAATCGGAGCACGACAGCGGCCCTGATCGGGACAATGCTGAAAATGGTAAGTTTCTTTTTACAATAGCTACAGTCTTCCAAGCCGCAGATGCTCGTAGATGATGAGCGACGCGACGTTAAATTCAGAGCCAGGCGCGGATCCCAGGATGCTTAGCCAAGTTGCCAATCGCTACCGCTTGGTAGCGTATCGTAGTTTTCCCTCTCTGTCACTCTTGCATATTAGTGCGACAAAGACAGTTAGCTGCCTTTCGCTTACGATTGACGTTTAAGCGCTAGCGATTGGCAACTTGGCTAAGCACCCAGCTCCCCCTTGATTCCGCGCCTGGCTCTGAGTCTGACTGAATGGAGGCTCTTGCCCTCCCACTGGATCTAGGTATGCCTAGGTGCTGTTTTTAACGATTGAAAAAATTGATTTCAGTACGTACGTTGAAATTCACTACAGGACAGATCCTTTCTGAGATCGGAGTACATAAATAAATTATATTTACTAAAATTTGCAATAGAGCGAGTGTTTGAATGGAACTTGTTAGGCTATAATAATACGATCATACAACTGTCTTGTACACTGAAGTTGTATTTGCACTTAGGTAAATAATTGCTTGCGTTTCATTTCTGATTAGCATTCGCTAATTGATAAATAAGTATTCTGTGCACGCAGAAACGTGGCACATAAGCATTATAATTTGACAAATATTTATTAACTTCTATATTAAATTAAATTATTATTTACTATATCAAATAACGCCCAGACGCTCAAACTTTTGTCAACCTAGATTTAAGAAAAACAGCCATTAAAAGGCTAATGGAAACAGATCGACACGCTCGTACTCAGACACAAAATGTAATGCCCTTTGGCTTTTACGCTGCATAAAATTTTAGGGTGAACAGGGAATCTACCGTTAACATCGACAATCGTAAATTTCGAGGATCTATCTCTGTCATTGTACCGCTAGGGAAATTTGTGCGACAGAGACAGTTGCTTCGAATTCACTACTTATTTTGAAGTTCGCGGTAGGGTCTTAAGTATCAAACAATAAAAAGAATCGTTTGAAAAATATTCCTCCAACACTTACAGGTGACGTTGCGGGAACTTTTCCTAATTTCAACGGAAAGTTATTACGTTAAGACTCACTTTATTACTTTCGACACTTTGGAAACTTTGTTTAATTAACTCAAAAGGAACACGAAGAATTTAATTGTTGTACTGTTTTGTTGTCGCTGTTTCATTTCGTACAAATGTAATTATTTTCAATTAAAATCACAGAAACTTAATAGCATAGTTAAAATTACGTATAAACTTTACTTTAATCATATTGGTTATACAAAAAAACCGGCCAAGTGCGAGTCGGACTCGCGCGCAAAGGGTTCCGTACCATTATCAATTTATTATTAAAAAAATACAGTTAAATCAACCTAGTTCAAAAACTATAGGAGGTAATTTAATCAAACCAAAAATCGTTGATAGAGTTTATTAATGTGCATAACATATATTTTTTTTAGAATTTTATATCGCGTAGTTTAAAAAATAAAGGGGGGGGGACACATTTTTCATAATTTGAAAGCTGATATCTCGAAAATGATTTGCTTAAATAAAAAGGAAATGTATAAACCTTCATATCATTTTCAAAGACCTTTCTATTAATACCCCACACGCTTATATACAACTAAAAAAATTTTTTTATCCCCCAGTTACATGTATGGAGGGCCCCCACCCCAATGGTTTTTTTTTACAATTTAGTATCATAATCCTGTAGCGGTTCTTACAACACATACCCTTACCAAATTTCGTTACTGTAGCATTTATAGTTTCCGAGTAAATTGGCTGTGACAGACGGACAGACGGACAGACGGACAGACGGACATGACGAATCTATAAGGGTTCCGTTTTTGCCATTTTGGCTACGGAACCCTAAAAACGGTTCTCATTGTGTCGAAGATGTAATTATAGTAATGCCTGTGCAGCGCCGTGTAAACAATGAAATTATTTTTGAAAGAAAAAAAATTCCAGGAGAGGACTGATACATATGTATATGTACCTGTAGAGGCTAATTTGTCTTATTCATTGTCATATTCATATTCAAACTAGAATGTGAAATATTTGACCTAAGTTATAGAAAATATTATTCAGAATGAATCGGTATTTCTATGCGATTTTGTTATGCGTTTTCATTATTCATTTGGTAATGAAAATGATTATAAAACGGAAAATAAAGTGGTGATGGTTCACCACTTTATTTTCCGTTTTATAAAAGCAAACAAGACTATTTTGCCAGAATAGCAGATAAACATACGTCTGCTACAAGATAACCGAAAATGACTCCACTATTTATACACAGTTCGTCAATAATTTGGGAATGGTAATGACTTGATTTGTGCGACGGAATAATCGCATAGAACTACCCTAAATATAATAAATTATATTAAAAACCTATGGTGTGTATACGAGTATAGTTATTAGTTACACACCGTGAACTGCGAGCAGAGCCATTGTATATTAGGAGATATCTGGGTCAAAATTCTTTTCGCTGTCTTATTTTGTGTCCCAAAAAAACGTGACACAGTTGTGGTTTTTGTATAAGATGATGTTTTGTTTCTAATTTTTGATGCATGGAATAAAAGCTAGCGTGAAAAAGAAATACAAGTGCACCGGTTTTTTTATATACCGAGTCGAACCAGCAACTAAAAGCGTGACAGAGTAGTGTGAAACAAGACAACGAAAAGAATTTTGACCCACCTACTAAATCTTCTGCAGCTTTCGTCAAACAAATGTATTTATCCTCTCTTACAAAGTAGGCCAACAATACTCATAGTAAATTAAATTGAATTAAAACTCGCACTAGCATACGCGATGTGTCATTCCCGACACGTTTTCAATTTATCGCCCCGTCTGCGGATCTGTATCATCACATATTCTTACAGAGTAAGAGCGAGTTTGGGGCTAAAAATACCAGTGTAAGTTGGCACTTCGATTATTCCTGGTTATTATGAATCTCTAGCTCACAATACTGTGGGGAATAAGAATGCGACTAGTCCGCGCTCATGCAAGTAATAAGAACACTCAGACTGGCGCCCTCCGGGCGTCTTATCGCCAACAACATACTGAGGGTTCGCTTACACAAGCTCGTATTTAATAATAGACTTTACTTGCGAAAATGAACTTTCCTTTGCACAACTGAGATTTGTACTTTGAACATAGTATGTGCTTCAACATTAATGCGTTCTTCGTAAATGCGCCGTTCAAGGGGTATGATCACTCGGGCTTGGTGCTAAGCCTGTTGCAGCAATATTGCCAATAACGACAGACGTTGTATACGGAAAGCTTGACTTGAGATAAACAAGTTGTAACAAAATTCATACGACACAGGTTTAAGCGCCTAATTAGTATCGTAATCTGATTAGGAGAGAGGAGTAGAAAAAATATATCGTAAAAAAATGTTGACCCAGTCCGCCATAGTTAATGTTTTTTATTGAAACGGATCAGCAGTATTTTTATTACATCCTGTATGCTTATAAATGTTGGTCTAAAGGTGGATTTAGACGAGCGAGCGAATGCTCATTCTATCCCCCACTCTACGAAATCAACTAATTTCGACGAATCAAGTTTTGTGTAACGAACGAATTTCGTAGAGTGGGGGATAGAATGAGCATTCGCTCGTTTGGTCTCAATGAATTGACTTTACGGGTCGAGTGGAGCGTGCAACTGGGCGTGCGGCATGCGTCGTTAAAAATAAATGGAAATGTAAATGTGCATTCAGACCAAACGAACATTCGCTATTCTAACCCCCCACTCTACGATATTCGATCGTTACACAAAACGTGATTGGTTGATTTCGTAGAGCGGGGGATAGAACAGCGAATGCTCTTTTGGTCTGAATGCACCTTAAGGTGCGTTTAAACCAGAAGAGCATTCGCTGTTCTAGCGCCCGTTCTAAGAAATCAACCAATCACGTTTTGTGTACCGATCGAATTTCGTATAATGGGAGGTTAGAACAGCGAATGCTCTTTTAGTTTAACCGCACCTTCAAGCCAGTGGCCCGAACGCCTACCGCGAACCCAGTCGACGTGTTGCCTCTCTATTGCACTTGCAAATTCGTACATAAGAGTGACAGAGAGGCACCACGTCGATCATGGTTCGCGGTAGGACCTCTGAGTACAGGTATGCAGGCCGTTCAAATCGCTTGAACCATTAGTTATGAGTATGAGGAGACCCTTGCAGTGGGACTAGTCAGCGTTTTTACGGCGTTTTTACTTCGACATGGTCGTAGGGATTATTGTTACAAGACCCTAAGAGTATTGTTTTGAACCGTAAACTTAATTGTTTTAAAATTTTACTGTGAACCAATACCGCGTCAAGCACAATCAATATTGTTACCTAGCTCTCTACCTTCCGTCTCGGGAATACGAGACGAGTATGACGAAGACGAAACCGAGCGATTAAAACGTTCCTAGAGGAATCATCCAAGCGCTTTAGAAACATTACTCGATTGAGGTCACAATTGGTATTCCTTCCCCATTCTCCATTTTCGGGGTCCGAATGAACGGGATCTACGCAGGAGTCATTTTATTGTGGTCGTCTGGCCTTTCTTCTGTATTTAATATTTATACTTACATAAAGTTATCCCGCGAGGGTCAAACCAATGTTGACCAATGCTTGATTCATAGTAATGGCACATGAATATTTAATTTCAGTATACGAGCACCACTTTATTTGGTTATTATCTAATCAATACTGATAATAATGTGTGTCTAGAATATACAATCGAACGAATTATATTATAAAAGTGTAAGTGTTTTATAACCGCGTTGTCGCCGCTAAAGCGTTGAATAGTCGATTTTCCCAATTTTCGGGTCGATTCTACCAGAGTCTTCAAAGAATTGTACCTACCTGTTATGTTATATTATTATATTGGTTTGTACTATCAGCTACATTTTTGATGATTATAAAAAAGTAAATTCAATTTCCATTTGGAATATTCAAATGATTTCAGGTGATGATGACAGTGATGATTGAGAGGCTAAAAGCAGAAATGTAAAATATGTTTTTTATTTTACGTTAAGTAAATAATAACATTACTGGGTCATAGTCAGTATTTTTAAATTGTAGATTTACTAATTAATATATAATTAGAATAATTATACTTTGTCGAAGAAGCTTGTCAGGAGGGAGAGCCGGCTAATTCAAACTTTGTATGGACAACCATTCATCCTGCCATTTTTAGGGTTCCGTAGCCAAAATGGCAAAAACGGAACCCTTATAGATTCGTCATGTCCGTCTGTCCGTCTGTCCGTCTGTCACAGCCGATTTACTCGGAAACCATAAATGCTACAGTAACGAAATTTGGTAAGCATTATATGTTGTATGAACCGCTACAGGATTATGATACTAAATTGTAAAAAAAAACCATTAGGGTGGGGGCGCTCCATACATGTAACTGAGGGATAGAAAAAATTTTTTCGTTGTATATAAACGTGTGGGGTAATAATAGAAAGGTCTTTGAAAATGATATAAAGGTTTATAAATCACATTTTTATTTAAGCAAATCGTTTTCGAGATATCAGCTCTCAAAGTCTGAAAAATGTGTCCCCCCCCCCCCCTCTATTTTTTAAACTACGCGATATAAAATTCTAAAAAATATATATGTTATGCACATTAATAAACTCTATCAACGATTTTTGGTTTAATTAAATTATCTCCTATAGTTTTTGAGCTAGGTTGATTTAACTGTATTTTTTAAATAATAAATTGATAATGGTACGGAACCCTTCGCGCGCGAGTCCGACTCGCACTTGGCCGGTTTTTTTTTTTTTTTTAAATTTTCGATCGTTTTCTACTGACGAGCTGGTTGAAGCTGGCTGAAGTTGAGCTGAAGTGTAGGTATATTGAAAAGTCAGAAAAAAACAATACCTACAAACTTTATAGTACGGTTACTTACTTGTCTTCATCAAATAAGGTAAGTTTCCAGCCAGAATATAAGATTTAGGCCGGGATTACACCTGTAAGTTCTTACGTAAGTTATAAGGACGGAGCTATACTAAGGAATGAGATAGTGATATTCGCCTCTTCTTACAGGTGTAAGGCCTAAGTGCTTGAACTTTCGAGCCTTTTGAAATGCACTAACATCTTTCACTTCATATAATCTCTTTGACTTCATATAATACAGCGAGGCTACACTAAACAGCAATCCCGTGGCATAGAATATTCAATTTTCATCTCGACGTAGGATAATCATACTGTAAGGGACTAAGAAATTGTAACCTGTGACGCTCTCGCATCACTCATGCATAAGCTAAAATATTTTTCCACTATACCTTTTTTAAAACCCTTTGCATATTGCCTGATGTGTACTAAATAAACACTATAACTCTGCACAGTGTTATCTAAATTCATTTTGGTTACAAAGTTTACGAAGTATGACGAATTGAAGATTTTGTTTTACAAAAGTCTTGGTTACTTTAGGTCACTTAAGGTGAGTTTACCCAAAATGCGCAATAACTTTACAGATGTATTTGCTTAAACTTTACGCCACGATACCAATGCAGTTCAATAAAATAATGTATTATATTCAGTGTTTTTAAACCACTTTTACTACCCTACTAATCTGTGTCATCATTTCATACAGAATAAATAAATAAATAAATATCTTGGGACATCTTACACATATCAACCTAGTCCCACGGTAAGCTCAATTAAGACTTGTGTTGTGGGTACCAGGCGACGATATATATAATAGATAGATACGTATAGATACTTAGATACATACACAGCCATGACCAAGGAACAAACATTTGTGATAAATAAATACACAAAGAATGCCCTCGCCGGGATTCGAACCCCGAACCTCCAGCTTCGTAGGCAGGGTCACTACGAACTAGGCTACAGAGGCTGACCAATAATAGAATATTCATTATATTCATTGAGATTTGAATATGTACCTATTAAGGGCACATTATACAAATTTTAATGAATGTAATAAAAATGATTAAGTAGTAACCTAAGTATGAACTTTAAAAAATCTAAGACGAAGAACTAAAAATCTATAATCATCGCAGAATACAATATAATGAAGCAATTTGTAGAAATCTATCCAATTAAAGTTTTATTCATATTTCAGTTCAGGTTTGAAGTACCTATTTAACCTAGAACGTTCCAACTTCATAACTATTAAAGGCATTACAAGTGAGTTTAATTGTAAAGTAGAAGTCTCCAATTGTAATTAATCCACCAATAGACGCAATTAGGATATTAATCCATTAATATAACAACGTTCTCAACTAATAGAGATTCGTCTTCGTCCTAGTTAGGAAGGAGGCTTGATTTTGAAACTGATTACTGCGAATATCCCAATGGTCCCGGGGGATTTTTCCTGATTCTTTTTTGTATCCTTAGCTGATCATCAATCACTCTGTTTACCTGCCCCATTTATTTGATATACAGTTAACTTACATTGATAGAAGAAAATACTCTCCGGGTATATTTTAATGATAATGATCGTTACAATCTTACAAAAACTTCAGGCATTCTTAAATGACCACGTATTTTCATGTTAATTGCCTATTATTTGCCTATGAGGCTGACATCGGATTAGAGAAAAAACCTATGTTCTATACATTTCCGCCTTATACAGGGTGTTTTTTTTTCGACCGTTCAAATTCTACGTAGTGAATGTGTAGGTCATACTCACCAACTTTTACTATGGGGACAAAGTCGAAATCGCGAAAAAAAAATCAGCTGTTTCATACAAATTGGCGGCATTACGCCGGCCGAAATGTATGAAACAGCTGATTTTTTTTTCGCGATTTCGACTTTGTCCCCATAGTAAAAGTTGGTCAGTATGACCTACACATTCACTACGTAGAATTTGAACGGTCGAAAAAAAAACACCCTGTATACTATCTCAGGGTTGGTATGGAACATCAGTAAAAGTTCATCAATATGACCTCAGAATAAACCCCCTAAAGTTTTGCCAGTAAATAAAAAATCACCATGCATACTAAAGTTTTTTATTCGTCATTCATTGCATCTAGTCTGATTTATACATACCTATATTAAGAGTAGTAGTTTTATTAGTCAGTGAAATGAAACAGTTTAATAGATGTACTTAACCGGAACAAACGGACGGATATAAAATAAATTCCAAATAGCCTTGAAAAAGTTCCTTTGAAGCCCTCGCCATTTTGCGCAGTTTTAGTGGTTCTAATATATTTTGATGGCAATAATTGTTATCTGGGTGCTTAGCCAAGTTCCCAATCGCTAGCGCCTGCTAGCGCAACGTAGTTTTCCCTCTTTGTCGCACTAATATGAAGGAGTGACAAAGAGGGAAAACGACGATGCGCTAGCAAGCGCTAGCGATTGGCAACTTGGCTAAGCATCCTGTTGTCATACATTGGCAGTTGTCGAATGTCACCGGTGAAAAAGAACGATAATAGGACTACATATTTTTTTACCGTCAAAATACCCAAAAAAATCTGTGTTCTGTCTTCTGTTTTTTTATTGTGTATCAAAAAAACTGTATGAGACATTCATCTTAATTACTGCTTATTGTATTATATACCTAATATAATTTTGTTCCGTGCTACATTGACAATTATTTATGATCCCGCAAACCCTCGCTGCTGCGGCCATTTTCTGTATGGTCGTTTGTTAAATTTTCTTAACTTTTTTGAACAAAAATTGCTGATGAAAATTTGTTGTGACATTTTAGATAAATCCCTCCAACGCTTTCTCGAGCGTTCATAACATAAGTTTTATCTACCTATCAATTTAGATTATATAGAATTATTTTCAGTACCTATTAAAGGTTGAGTTAATGGCCAATAAAAAAAAAGAATGGTACAATGCCTAATATCCAATAATTGGATTTAATTTTTTTGTGAATTAGCTCCTAGTCAATTAAATGTTTTGAGTTTTAGTTAAACTACTACCCCTATTTCATTTACAATGTTTCGTGTAAAAAGCTAAGAACATAATTCACTATCGTGAAGTTAACCGTTTGAAATTTTGAACTCTGTGAACTGAAGAAAGGTCTTCTCAGCTAATTGTTGATATTGCACATAGCACACGAAACCTATCAGTTTTACATCAGCTGCATTATTAGATATTTTTCTTTTCAAATTGTAAGTTTGTCAAATGTAAACAATGGAGGTATAAGGAACAAAATATTCCAACCGACACAGTATACAATGTAGCGAGAGAGCAGTAAGCTACCAGTTTTAGGTACGACATGTGATGGGTTATGAGGCCGCCGATAACGATATTCAAACCACAATCATAAACGGGGTCCTCGTCGCCACACGTCAAGAATACGAGGCATAATAAATCCCGAAATTCACCTTAATCCCATGTATTATGTATGACAGTACGAATATCAAAAGCTTAAAAACAGGCAACATATTCTGCATTGTCATCTTACGTTTCCGAATGTCTAGAGAGAAGACAATAATCAGATTATGTTGCCATGCTAAAGCTGATTTAAACATTATTTTACCCCAATACCAACACAGGACAAAGCATGTCTCATCTTATCAAATTATGAATCACAAAGACATTACGTTTGTTTTCGGCTACGCTTCCTTATAATTCCGTAATAATATTTACATTGGCAAAAGGCTTTTGAAGGTATGTGTAAATAAATATGCATAAGACTTTCGTACACTCTTGTGGCAAAACATCATGTCAAATAACTTTTAGATATAAGTTACTACGTATCATTGTGGTACATTTATGTATACCTAAATGAGAACGGACACTTATATGGAACGGGACTTTCAGCCTTACTTTTCTTATCTAGTAAACAATTTTCTACTCTTAAAGTGCACGTTTCCTGCCGTAACCAGCTGTGAATTTTCCATGTAATGTCATAAAGAAGAAACTTGAAAATTAACCCCAGTATGCTTAGCACATGATTGGCGCGACAGTATCTCGCCGCGAGATGGTCTATCCGTCCCTCTTTTGTTAATATAGCTAGTGAAGGACGGGAGATCTATCTCGCGGCGACATACTGTCGCACCCAAGCATGTGCTGAGCCTGCTGGTCTCCTAAAATCTAGTGGTTTTAAAGAAAGAAGTATATTATAAATAAATAAAATAAATAAATAAATATCTTGGGACATCTTACACAAATCGACCTAGTCCCACGGTAAGCTCAATTAAGGCTTATGATGCGGGTACCAGGCGACGATATATATAATAGATAGATACATATACAATTATACATAAATACTTAAATACATAGACAGCCATGACCAAGGAACAAACATTTGTGATAAATAAATACACAAAGAATGCCCTCGCCGGGATTCGAACCCGGAACCTCCAGCTTCGTAGGCAGGGTCACTACCAACTAGGCTACGGAGGCTGATATTTGGAGGATATAAATCTGTTTACTATTTAGTCAAGACAAGTAAGGATGTATCGGGTGTAGAGCATGAATTGTGGTAGTCACCTGTGAAACTGGTATTTTAGGCTGGCCATATCAACTGCATATTTTTTTTCTAGCCTGTATGAGTGTCCCACTGCTGGGCACAGACCTCTCCCTCGGATCTCCACCGCTTCCGGCTCTGTGCCAAGTCTGGCCAATTGTTGGCGAAGGCGTCCAGGTCGTCCCGCCATCTCCGCCTGAGCCTGCCTCGTCATCGCCTAGTTCCACTTGGTGGCTGTAATAGCCCACTTTTCTGAATTAATAAAATAGATATACAGGGTGTAATCGTTAAGTGTTGCCAGGCCATAATTCCGTAAATATAGCAGATACCAGAAAACTTCTAACTGATATCGAAAATATGTTACCCAACGAGTAAAATTACACTAATAACTTTTTTGAAATAAAATCAGAAATATCTCAAATATTAACTTCAAACCCTTCCATACATTTAGTACGTAACCGTTAATTCAAAGAGTAGCTTAATACGAATATTTTTTTATTTAAGAAAATCTAACAGTTTTATCTGTTATCACACCCGACATTTTTTAAGGCTAGTCGTCATACTAAATGTAAGGGAGCGTTTTAACTTAGTATTTTTAATATTACTCCATCTATTTAGAAAAAGTTGTTAATGTAATTTTACTCGTTAGGTAACGCACTTTCAATATCAGTTGGAAGTTTTCTGATATCTGTTATATTTACGGAATTATGGCCTGGCCACACTTAACGATTACATCCTGTATAAATACAAAAAAAAAACGAATAAATCTCAAATTTAAACGGCATTTCGGTGCTCTTTAAAAATTTGCTTCACTTACATTTTTTTTCTCAGACCGCCACCGAAGATCGGGGTCATTGGACGAGGCGGCCGAGGACAGCAGTGACAACGGCGGCAGCACCCCTAAGAAGAAGACTGTCATTGAGGAGCAGTGGGAGCGCTCGGGAGCCTTCGAACTTACCTCAGTGGAACAAGAGACCTACGAGAAGTACTTCTACGGCTCTGAACACTGGAACTACTTCACTAACGACGAGGACCTTGGGCCCGTCATACTGTCCATTAAGCAGGAGACGCTTAATTCCAGAGATCAGTTCAGGTAAGTGCATTGAAAAAAAAAGGCCTCAAACATCTTTCATGAGTCGTAGAAA
>JALPQI010002116.1:0-21242 GCA_025490895.1 Thaumatotibia leucotreta | reverse complement strand
TGGAAACTTTCGAATATTCGGATCATACAGCGTTCGCGAAAACGGTCGTCTTTCCTATGCCCCAAATGCGAAAGTTAACGGTTCTGGTCTGGTTAAATGCGATTTTGACCACATAATTCTTAAAAACCAGAAGCCACCCATCAGCTTGTATCCAACAAGAAAATTAGGGTTCTAGAGCCCTTTTTCATTTCCATAGGATAGGAAAGATTTACAACTCGTACAAAAAAATCTGCATTTGAGTTGCATGACCCATTTTTTTCAAACCCTAGTTGCAACAGCCGGTAAGAGCTTTTTAAATTATAGGAACACCCAATTAGCGTGGAATTATACCTTAATTTTCGTCAGGATTGTAACAACAATTAAGCGCTAATTAAGCACTAAATTTCAATCAAAACTCAGTTTTGGTGTTAATTTTATGAACTATAAGCGATATTATATTATAAAAACACCGATCAAGTTTAGATTTCTAAAGATATCATACCTACATACTTAATTGGCGTTACGAACCTGACTACGATTAAGGATTTTAATAATATTTACTAACGGTCCGTTGATTCATTTTGGGAACCTTGTTTTGCTACGGTGTGCCAGTATCACCCGAAATTGCGTAAAAAGTCCACAAATTAGTCATGTCATTACATTGATGAGTAACGCGAAGTAAGATAGATTATAAAAAATATTCAAATATTCGAGTACCTCATGTCTTATTAATTATTCGTATATTAATATGGACCGAATTTCCGAAATTTTCAAATATTCGAATTGTAAACCCCAGTTGCAACACTGAATGCTCCGCCATGGGAAACTATAGCGCGTAACATCACTTGCCACATCGATTGCACACAAAAATCGTGTGAAGTGGTGAGAAGTGGTTTCTAATATTTCTATCACTACGTTGAAGACTTTTACTCTAATCATCATATCAGCCAAAAGAAACCCACAGCTGAGCATAGGCCCCAAAGATTGCCACAATGACTGGTCCTGCGCCACCCGCATCCAGCGGACTCCTGCGACCTTCACCAGGCTATCAGTCCACCTTGTGGGAGGCCTGCCCACGCTCTTTTCAATCACTAATTTATCTCTGATTTTGTTTCAGCTCGTGGCAGTTGTATTCGGTCTCTGTCTCGCGAACCACGTGCGGAACAGGGATAGAAGATCACGTTACTGAATATCAGTATCCTATTTCGTATTACGGCGTGAGAAAAACCAATTTGGTCTTCATGTCATTCATTTATGAGTATGGTTTCATGCGCCATAATGTATTATGTCGGGGTAAGATAGACAGTTTAAATTACTAGTAATCGTGTAACCGTGTAACTGTCCCTACATTACTAGCTATATATGTACGAGTATGGCATCAATAGAAAAGAGAACAAATAAAGATATGAAAATCGTATTTTAACGTAAACGTGAAACGTGCTGTCACACACACAGCAGCTGAAATGTAACACTTTACTCTGATATCGGCCGTACTTTAACTAAATGATTATCTAAATATAGGTATGTATGTCTTCTGTAATCTAATCTTGAGTAAACCTATAGCAGAGTTGGGCAAAATTGAATCCTTCCGATTGTAATCTAGATTACAAAGCACACATACAAATTGACAAGAGTATGTATTCGTAATTAATATAATTATGTATGTAATTAATTGCTTAAGTTTTTTTTATAAAATAACATATAATATACAATTGTCAGTATCAGTGTTTTATTTACGTATAATATTACTTTCCTATAGGTATTCTTATCAGAACACAGTGCTCTTTATGAAGGGCAATTCCACGGCACGGCACTTTATTCCTCAGGAATAGGGTAAAAACATTACAAATCTATTTATATCTAAGTAAGTTTTATGTATAAACTAAATGAAATATTAAACAAAACAATTACCTCGATGGTACAGCCACCACTGTAAATATGCGAGCACTTTGGAACTTATAACCGGAGAAGAGGTTTTATCATCATCATCATCATCATATCAGCCGAAAGACGTCCACTGCTGAACATAGGCCTCTCCCAACGATTGCCACAATGAGGTTTTATATTATGTGAATATTATGAATACAGGTATTATTTATGTAGGCGATCGTACTACGTGTGTAGACAGAGGCGTGCCCGAGATTAAAATGTTTAAAGTTAAATACCTAGGATGTATTTGATTTATTCAGACACAAATGTAAGTACGAATTATAAAATAACAATAAAAGTTTAAATAAATAACACAAAAAGTTTAAATTGCGGGTAAAAAATTACTTTGATTTCAGTGGCCTAACAATAAGGGCTGGCAAAATGAGAGGGCCCCGGCCCAAGAGGCCGTGAATTTAAAGTACAATGTGACGATTTTTACTGATAGGGCCCCATCAAAATAATTTGCCAGGGGCCCCAGATGGTATAGTTACGCCACTGTTTGATTTGCTTATTTATTTAAATATTCTGGCCACTCTACCTCCCCAGCGGGATCTAGGACAATATTTTTATTTATGATTTATGTCTAAAGTCTGTTTAACTGTGAAGTATCTTTTCTTGTGTTTTTTAAATAAATTATTTATTTACTAGTAAAATATATTATATCACAGGACTCTCGCAATCTAGGAGATCTTATCAATAATCAGCTAAATAGACAGCAGGTACTATTTCCGTACACCATGAATATTGAGCACTGACGTGGAACGCTGTAGGTGGGCGGGCAAAGTTAAATAAAATTATTCAATCGCACTGCACCACGTCATGGGTAAAAATGAATTACCTGTTTTAACCGACTTCAAATAAAGTAGGTAAAAACGAATAATATTTTTTGCTGTATGTATGTTACTTGATATCTCCGAGAATCGTGAACTTATCTTCAAATCTTTTATCGAGCGGGTATAGGTAATTTCACCAGAGTTGAGGTGAATGATTATACACACATCCAGATGAAGAACTAGTTACAAAAAATGTAGTGAATGAATGAATGACTTGCGTCAAAATATTGAAGCAAATCCCTTGATCAAACATTTTAGTCAATCTTACAGTTGCAATTGGGTTTGCTAGAGTGATACGAAAAACGAACACTAATTTTAAATTCCCCGTATGTTTACATGACATGTTGATGTGTGCGAGACCTCAACTCTCGTGGAACTATCTGTAGGCACGAGTATAACCTCGATAATATATATACGGTAACGTTGGCACGCAGTCGCGTCGGTGTCTGATGATGGGATCTTGGAGAAATCGGTTTATACAGGGTTTCTTTTTAACCGCTACAATAAAATTACTACCCAAATATTTTGTATCGATAATTGATTACATTTATCAAATAAAATTGACATTTTTTTTTTTCATTTATTATTAATTTATCCTTCATGCAAATGCAAAATAATGGGCCTACTAATGATAAGACGTCAACGGGGTGCGGGACGCAGAGGGCGGCGGAAAGGGGTGAGCGACCTGCGCACGAGTTGGCAACATAGCAGTTACCTCAATCTCGGTGACTAGGTCAGGGACGGTCAGTGTCACGGTTGACGTAGGTATGTGCGCACGCGCCGCATCGTACTACCTTCAGTCGGAAATTGCTCGTACGAAATGGTTCGTAGTTATTTTCTCATTGGGGAAAATGCAGTGGCAGCCCAGCGGCTATACGCTGAAGAAAGTGTGCCCCGCCTGGAAAATGCCAGTGTTATAGCTATGGCCAGCCAGGTCAACAGATTTGACCCCGTGTGACTGTTTTTGTGGGGTGAGGGTAGGCCCAAAATTTAAGACTTAAAAAATCTAATAATAAGTGCATTTGATGAACTTAAAAGTGAGAACTACAGACTTGTGTTGGGAAATATCGAAGGAAACATTCAAAAACGGGCAAGAGTGTGTTTAGATAACCACGGCCAACATTTTGAACACTTGCTTAAGTATGTGAATTAATTAATTAGTATGAGAAATGGACTCCATTAAGCAGGTATGTTTTTTTTTATTCCAATCATTATGCATAAAGTTGATTTCAAGTGTTTAAATACGCCTCAATGAAGAAAGTTTCTGTCCTTAGTGAAAGTATGAAGGAAGATTTGGGATCAAGTAAGATTTTTTTGCCAAGTCATAATCATAAGTTGATTATCATTGCCGCTTTTCTAAGCCGCCATGCCACGTGCGATGACGTTGTAAACAAACAGTTGCCAGTTCGTGTGTTTTGCTAGTTATGTACAGTCGACAAAAAAGTCTCCTTTACAGCTCACAAGTGCAAACACGCTGCAAACACGTGCAAACACGTGCAAACGTGCACGTGCAAACATGCTCATGCTGTCGCGTCACGCGACAACATGAGCGTTCGTTGCAACCGAGTTTCTATGTGTATCGCGCATCCGTGGTAAGATGTTTGCACTTGTGAGCTGTAAAGGAGACTTTTTTGTCGACTGTACATTGATAATGCGTAATGCGTCCAATTTTCTTATTAGGTTTGCGGATAAGTTCAAACATCGGTATTTTAGTTTTTTTGTTCTAAAGGGGTAGTAACAAAAAATGCTAGTATTCTGTAACTTGGACTACTATTACGTATGTTGATTTTTTGTACTGGTGAAAAAGTAACCCTGTATATAAAATAGTTATTTGTTGTACAAGGGAGGAAAGTGATTGTTTAATCATCGTGCCAATATTGAGACCCGCGCTAGCGAGAGATTCCATAGTTGAACTACGTTTACTTACGTTTAAAAATGGAATCTCGAGCGTTGCTAGGGTTTCCAGGCACAATAATTGAACAAACTTTTGCTCCCATGTGTAACACAACATTTTTCCTCACACTAAAGCGAGGAAGCAGCTACGAACGTGTAAAAAAAAACAATCAATGCAACAAATCAACAACAACAAGCAACAGTCTTTCTAGTACTACCTATAATAACAAAATATTTTTTTAGTATTTAACTACAGCACCATACTATAATAATTATCAATATGATTGTTATGAGATCAATTAATGTTGTAACTTGTATAAATTGCAATTTTTTTCTTATATTTTAGACTTTTAAGTTTAACTTAATTTGGTAAATGACTACTAGTCATGACTATATATAAATGACTAGGTCTATGTGACTAGATTTTTTTAAAATACCTAATTACAATAAAACTTACCGACATTAATTAAATTGTCAAAATTTCTATGATGTTTAAGTATAAAATCTGTATCCGGCATCTAAAACATCAATCGTTTTAAAAAATGTGTGAGATTAACTTAATTGCCTACTTTTGGTAAGATATTACATGGAAACTTTCCTTACAAAACTGTACATTCGAGTATTTTTTTATAAGTTGGCAACATTGACGTACAAGACGTCAGTGTTAGCGGGTTGCATTCTGAATGTAAAAGTATACTATCTGGTTTTTGTCCAATATGATAAGATTTTGCGATAGGTTTTTATGAAATACTAAAAATCTAATTTATTATCTTGAATAAATGAAATAATCTGGTGTATGATAAAATTTTCATGGTGTCCCTCAAAAAATAATCAGCGAATCATAGCCATACCAGCGTTTGACGTTCCATGGTTTTGAACGTTTCACGGTTCATCTGTCAATTTACTTCCCTCACAAGTGATTAAAATGCAACTTCCCTCACTGAAATTAGTGAGGGAAGTAGGTGTTACCGAGCTAGTGTGGGGAAAAATAATTTGACGATGATATTTTTGAAGCCGGTTTTATTTTTATTTCATTAAAAAATTCGTAATTTGGTAATTATAATGAAAACACCAATGTGGTTGCTAACCGAAGACAAGACTGTTTATTTGTTGACATATGAATAGAACATCACATTATTCCATTATTCCATATTTAAAAAACTGTTGTAGATGGCGCTGCTAGATATGAATAAACAACAGTAATACACAGGGCAACTTACCTTAGGGATACCCCCATTTGCCAGAATTTCATTTGCCATAATTTTATTTGCCATCCTATTCAACACACATAATATTGTTTCTCATAACATCTTATGCCATACTTATTGTTTACTATATTAATCATTTGCCAGAAACTTTGTTTCCCATAAAGTCAATTTTCATAATGTTATTTGACAGAATCATCGAAATCCGTAATTATCACATGCCACAACATCGTTTGTCATCGAAATTAGCTACTAGAAAAGACAATTTCCATAATGTTTTTTGTCAGAATTATCGGAATCCGTAAATATTACATGCCATAACATAACTTGTCATCCAAATGACCCTCCACAAAGTGAAACTGCTATTAAAAAGTAGGTTAGGTTAGTATTCTGGGTGCCTGTGGTGTCGCATATTATAACGTCGTCCTAATTTTTTTGGCCGAGAATATTTGACATAATGTTAAATGGCATCCTACTCGTTTAGCCTACTTAATTTTGTGCATACACAGTGCTAGGTTAATGGTTTAAAAATATGTTCAAGTAATAAACCAGGGCAAAACCAACTTGGATTGGTTAGGTTTCTAGGGTAGGGCGGAGTTAAAAGCGTTGACTAAAAAATACTTAAGTATTCTTAATTCATTGTTTACGCATCCTCATTTTTGTAAAACCAAAAAAGGGGGGACGGGGGGGCGGAGCCCCCTGCATTAAAAAAGAACATATTGTAGTTCCCCCACCCTAACCTGGATAGGTTCGTTAGGTACCTTTCATCCCTTAGAGCAGAAATAGAAGCCCCGCGCAGCGGGGCTTCGTCGACCGGTTCCCAGAAGCCCGTTTTTTCAAACGCTTGTAACTTTTAATAATATAGCTACTTATTTGAAAAAAAAACTGATAATTACTGATGGCGTTTGAATATTCCATTAAATAATATTATTGCACTTAATAATATGGCCAGCAATTAATATGGCAATAATTGCTTCTGGCATATGAATATTCTATTAAACCATATTATTGCACTTAATAATATGGAAAAGAAATAGGATGGCATTGTATGATTATGGAAGGTAATATTCGGGTAAACAAGCAGTATGTCATACAATTTTTATGGTAAACAGATCATTCGGGCAAATGAAATTCGGGCAAGTTAGATTCGGGCATATGAATATTATGTTAAATAACTGTCGGGCAAACAATAGACAACCCTTACCTTAGTACGTTACAATACTAAATGCCGAATCAATATTTACCACGAAAGAATAATGTGTTACTATTTTTGTACGTTGATACGTAACACAAACCGATATTCAGTAGTACGCGATATTTGAAGTACACCCGTACACTTTACAGTTATAAACTACAAAAAAGAAAATTAGCATATATCAAAGATTAAATCCTGAACTTACTATGGGTGTTACATATGAACGTTTTCTTAATTTTTTGCACAAATATTTTCCTTTAAAAGGAATTTTAATTGTTTGTGCCATTTTCGGACATCATTTTAGCTTCAGTTGTCGCATATTACATTTAAATATTTTAAAACTCTATTGCATTCTTGTATCTGCTGCAACACCACTGATTTTATATTATACTGCACGCGTAGGTGAATATTTTAATTTTAGTTCCGCTGTCGAGTTTATCATGTGTATTTGGATAACTCTGGTCGTAGAAGGTGGCTGTGTCAAGAAATACTTGAATTCTATCGAGGATGCAGATGAAACTATTAATCGCCGCCATTTAAATCCGGCAAGTCTTCGGCTATACATAGCCTTTTTTTCCGTGGTCCTCGTCAGAACTGCACTTCATTACCAAAATTCAGGATTTCTTATGTATGTTCCGGTAATTTATTTAACGTACTCTTATATCTACACCTCCATTGATTTAAGTCATTTCAATCGAATTCTTGTATTCGACATTTTGTATGAAAGAATAATCAAATTAAGAAAGCATTTTGAAAATATCTTTATTGGGGCGTCAAATGATCGCGAAGACATGATATTTGAAATAAAAATAGGTTTACAAGTATATGAAAAGCTATTGAACAGTGTTAATATTCTGGACAAAATTCAAGTAACGGTAAGTTTAAATGTAAATGATAAATAATTAAATATCTGGGATATCTTACACAAATGTATGTGAAATAATTATTACGAAATAGGTGAAATATCAGCAGTAACTTTATTTAGTATGTATCTGTTCATCTGCCTCTGCACTGTCCTGTTGTTAATCTATCATTGATCAACTCATCAGTAGGCTTAGGACATTTCATAGCATATCGTGGTTCTAAAATCCTTGGAGCCGCTACTTATGTGTAAAATTTTCAAAGTGTATGATATTATATACATCCAATTTTGTTGAATGTAAAAATCTTCATTTAGGAATCTGTACAATTTATACACATACTTAAATGAAATCTAGTTAGCTAACCTAATTAACCTAACCAATATCTAAAATGGACTCTTGTGGCATTGTAAATGTACCGAGGATGCTGTGCTGGCGGCATTTCCTAGCCGTATCGCAATGAATATACGCTATGAGAGGATTTCGGCAAACAATTTGCGTGTGCTGGATCCCCAAGAACCTAAAGCTTCTAAGACAAACGGTACAGAATCGTACTCTTTGCCAAGGCCCTTAAATTTATTTTATTTACAAATTGTACAGTACACTTGACTTTCAGTATTTAATGGTCATGAGTTGGCGCTTCATCATGTGTGTCTCACGTCTCAATTTCATACTTCAAAAATATACTCGGACAAATTATTCTGGGGACCAAGATGAGGAAGTAAATATGTTTCTTTTACCTACGATTTCTTGTGAATCGTCTTTGTTAGGTACCCACATTACATGTAGGTCACAGGTATGTAAAGTCCATTTCAAATACGAAGGCCCGATTCCACTTGGCAAAGTCATTGGGCGTCAACGATAGGATCAGTGATAACGAAAGATACTTTTCCAGACCCTTTTGTGGCGTGATATTTTTTGCATATATCGGTGTACAACACGTGCCAATTTGTAGTGGACCAATTAAATGACAAAAGTTTCAAGTGGCCTCGGGCCTTCGTATTTGAAATGGACCTACGTAATAAGTAGAGTGATCTGAATTTGTCATTAATTAATTAATTTTTAACTGTTTGACATTGAATATTATTTATTTGTTGTATTTTTTTCTTTTAATTTTATTATTGTTTGTAAATTCTGTTGTATTATTATTATTTAGTTAATTTGTAAATTATTCGTTGTTATAAATTCACATACAATGTATATTGTTCCTTGAATAAATGAAATGAGAGTTAGAAATTTTGGTGGCATTAGGTGAATAGAGAACGGTGGAGTCGTTGCATTTTTTTTGATTGATTGGATAATTAATTAATCAAAAAATAAATCTCTTGAACAGGGTCGCGCCTATTTTAAGTTTTAGATAATTTCATAGGTAATCAAATATTAATTTGTTTTGATTTGATTACCTATGACATTAAATTCAGTGGCCATTTTTTATAATATTGCTAACGATTATTAAATTATATTTAGAGGCTTCGGGAAAACTGGAACCTTGAAAACGAAACCAGTAGATTTTCTCAAATAGTATCTTTTTTATTGCAATTTAATATTTTTTAGGTTCTGAAAAATAAAATACATGTTATTCCTTTAAATGCATTTGTGAATTCAGCTGGAACAGTACATCATTTAGTTATTATTTTATAAAGTAATCATTTATTCAAGTAAAAAATATTAGTAACAGGGACTCCACTGTTCTGTGTTCAATAAATGCCACCAAAATCCTAACCCTAGTAATGAGTAATGTGCACGCGTTATTGTCGCGGAAGTGTGCTCATTAACCTTATGAGCTTACGATGGTTTAATCTCCAAACTGGAGTTCGAGGCCAAAGAAACTACGACAGATGCGTTACTGTCAAATCTGTCAAAGTCTCTTAAGTCATTGTCAAATAAAGTTTTCAGTTGTCATTTCATTAATTTATTTAAAATAATTCCTAATAAATACATTAAATACCCCTGTAATATTTGTACCTACACCTTTTTGTTAAATATGGCTGTCACAACTAGGAATTTCTTAAAAACAAGTAAAAAATTGATAGGAGCCTACGTTTCAAAGGGTATTTTGAAAAGCAGTAGAACACACAAAATTAACGAGTCAAGAAAAATAACAACAGATTGAAGTAATCAAAAAATAAATACATAACAAGGCAGAAATCACCACGGAGTAACAGAAAGCATTCGAGCACGCAGAACAGACGTCAGTTGTGGAATAACAGTGATAATTCTATGTAAAAGCACGCTACACAGTATTATTCTGTAATTAGCTAAACATAGTCAGAAATAGGGTTTTAATTATCCATGTGTAGTTAAATTGTTGTACCAAATGTTATTAAAGTAGAGGCATCGTAAGAAGTCGTTTTTGACGTTTGTTTGCACATGAAGTTCTGTAAATATTCACAGTTAGTATAATGGAGCAAATGTCAAACTTCATTGTTGCCTGTACGGAATAGTGATGTTACTACTGTTGCTGCAATTTACCGATACATCAATCTAAATAAATAAGTAAACCTTTTTGATGGAGGTACGAATAATTGCTATAATAGTAAGTACGCACATATTTTCTAAAAGTTTGTCATGGTTTCGACTGGTCCTCGTGAGCCCGTGTGCCCGGTGGATACGCGGCTTTACAGACTGTGTTGAACTTGACAACCAGATAAATTTCAAAATTGTTATAAAATCACGTATAATTTTATTTTTCGTAGAATAATAATTTATGTACCACTACGTTATTTATCACCTAGATGTGCTCTGATTTGAATAAATGGTTTTAGTGACTTTATATACTGTATATACGGCATTTCTCTATTTGGCATACCTACATTGCACTCTGTGCTAGCACGCAAGTTTACCAACGTAATGATTCTAAGTAAGATTACCAAACACATTTTTAGTTCGGATTACCTAAAACACTTTTTTAATTCTTTTTTTTAATGGCAAGTACCAGATCTAACGCCCTTTCGCACTTGACTGCAAATTTTACGACGGTAAAATCGAGCGTTTCACAACACTATTGTGAGCTGTCAAAAACGACTTCTTTCGATGACCCTACTTTAACACCTGTGGTGATACAAGTGCAATACCAACTTTGTTACTAATAATTGCGGATAATTATTTTTTTATTACAATATCTGAAATCTAAGTGAAAATAAGTACCTAAATAATATTATTTTTATAAATTAAACAATTATAATTACTAATAAATAAGTTATATCAACGTCTGTTTTTAGAAAATAAGGATTTACTATTGTAAGAACATTTTATTGTTGTGGTAACATTTTCGCAGTTTTTTGGCTTCGAATTCCAGTTTGGAGATTAGATAGTTCACCGAGAGTTGAGGTCACGCACACATCAACATGGGATGTAAACACTCGAGGACTTTGTAATTAGTGTTCTCTTTTGGTACGGACAGCAAACTCAAAATTTGCAACTGTAAGATTGACCAAAAAGTTTGTTCGAAGGATTTGCTTCAATATTTTGACGCAAGTCATTCATTCATTTACTACATTTTTTTTGCAATTAGTACTTCATTTGGATGAGTGTGTAGTGTATAGTACCAACATCGAAATATCTTTAAATTTTTTTAAACCCTTTTCTTGAACCCCTCATACAAAGTGAGTGATTAGAGTTCAATAGCATGGAAAAGACAATTTTCCATGTACCCTTCGATGTTGGTCCCATACTGAAAGTTCATCGTAATGGTTGGTAGGAATTGAAAGCAATTGGCCCCAGGGAATGTGAAACATATATATTATAAATCATGTATATTCCACTTACTCAACTTGACATACCATGCCTGACTTCAATTTCATATACTTATTATTCAACTCAAATGTTATATTTCAGTGGCGTGATAGTAATTTGTTCGAATTAGCACAGGACTCATTATGGTCGTTAACGCTAATTTGCATACCACCGATAATTTTGGAACTGACACACAAGGAAGTTGATAAAATTACTACAATGCTGACAATTCAGCAGTCCAGATATGAAGGTACCAACCTACTTACATTGTTTAAAATAATGAAGGAGTTTTCACAATACTCGTAAAGTTATGCAATTTATGCATACATGCACACACACGTGTACTTTTTTTTATACCGACTTAGTAACTTACTAATAAGTGGGCAGCTGAGTTCGGAGGTAAAACGGGTGCCTTCCTATGAGCATTATGTCAATCTTGTCAAGACGATTTTATTGCAAAAAGCATACTACAGCGGCAAAGAATTTTATAATGATTATTGACGTGCCTAGATTATTATTGTTTTGTTTGCTTTTTAATCTTTTTGTTTAGGTAATTAATTAATGCGTATAATGTGTGACATTTTGAGAATTAAGTTTATTTTATATAAATATCACTTGTTTTATGAAATATTTATAGACATGTATTTTTCTTAACATTAAAGTAATTGGATTTGAATTTGAATAGATACCATTCTGATCATTTTGACCCCCCTATAACTTCCTTGTAGATAAACTAGAAACCTTGTACCTATAAGATGGCCTGTCCCAAGATATTTATTTATTATACAGGGTGTCCCATAAATAATGGATCACCCTGACACCCGAGGTAGGTCGACCCAAGAGGTACCTAACCAACACAACATGACCTCAGTAAAAGTTGGACGGTTTTCGAGATATTGCCAATTTTACGTTTTTTTTTTCAAACTTGCCCTCTTTTTTACATGTTAAGTAGGTACTATAATTTGCTTGAATAGCTTTTGTGCTATTAATTTTTCTTGAAACTTTATCAGAAATAGTTAAATTTTATAAAACAAGGATATTTTATTAAAAAAACTTATGTTAAATGCGAAAGAAACTCTATTAATTTGCAAAAAAATGAGCATAAAATGGTTAGGTATCTCATGTACGGTCTAGTATTTTTTTTCATGGCATACGACTAAGAGCCAAAAACTTGTTATTGCTCATTATTTTTTTCAAATTAATAGTGTTTCTTTCGCATTTGACATACGTTTTTATATTAATATATCACTTGTTTTTTAAGATTTTACTATTTGTGATACTTGGTCCATATTCTTTTCGTTGTCTTGTTCATACCACTCTGTCACGCTTCCAGTTGCTGTATCGGCTCAGTATATTTAAAAAATCCAATGCAGTTTTATTTCTTTTTCACGCTAGATTTTAATCCATGCATCAAAAATTGGAAACAAAACATCATCTCATACAAAAATGACAACTTTGTCATTTTTGTATTTGTTGGATTTTTTTTTCTTTTTTTTTCTGTGCTCCTCCAACAGAATCGGAGACTTTATCTACCTCTTGGGAGGTACCTCTTGGGTCGACCTACCTCGGGTGTCACTGTCAGGGTGATCCATTATTATAATAATATACTCGTAACAAAGAACTGTTAGGACAAAAGGTCAAATCTGAAGAGCGAGTTTTGAATCTCAGATAATATCGACTTTCGAAAAAAACCTCATTTTGGTACCCTATAGCCCTATAGGCCATGATTATGAAATAATATTTCATAATCATGGCCTATAATAATTGAAGCACCTGTTGTACCTTTATTATAGGGTGAATAGATGTGCATACATTTGGTTTTTGCAATATTGATTATGATACCATTATATGTGCCCATCTAATGATATTGTTTAGATCATCCTGAATACAGTATTCTATTTTTTTAATATCTTTACTAGAGTATACTACTTAAACAGGTTCTCCTGCATAAATATAAGTTTGACAAAGCTTAACCACATTACACATACTTGGACGTGTGGTGACGGGAGTAAGAATACATTTGTCACCACCCCAACTCCTCCTTCGGGTGTCGTAAGAGTCGACTAAGAGATTGAAATGTCACTGACCATTATTTGACAAAATATTGATGATGGGCAGCAGCGTCAGCAGCTTGCCCAGCGTGGCGATTATGGGCATTTACCTCCTAATGCGTCTATACGCATAGTTAATAGGAGAGGCCTACGTCCAGCAGTGGACTATCATAGGCTGATGATGTATGATGATTACACATGCTATTTACGTGCATGATGTATCCCACGGAGCCGTGCACAGAACCAGTGGGCACCCCACAGGTCACCCGCGCACTGCTGCCCGTCACGCCGCAAACGGCAGTCCTCAACGTCCGCTCAGGCAGATAGGCCTGCAGCCACTTATTGGCCGGGCCGCTGACTCCACAGCCACACTCATCCATGGCGCACAGCAACTGGTGGTGATCCAGTGTACAAATCCTGGTTACAAACATTAAAATGCGACGAATGTTACAGCATAATCGCTGAAACCTTCAGATTTTGTGTCAAGTGTGGTAATACGCATTAACAGGGCAAAGGAATAAACAGATATACTAAAGCAAAATTGCTATCGAAAACAAAATTCGTCTCTACCTCCCCAACTGGTCAAGTGGGAATGATTTTTTTTATTCGCTGTAATCTTATAGTGTGGGATATCATTGAATAGATATCTTAAAAAGAATAAGGGTCTTAAAAGAACCGTAGGTTCAAAAAATATGAAAAAAAACATGAATAGTGGGCTTGTAGAATACTTTAAAATAAAACCATTTTGAACATAATCGGCCCAGCTGTTTTTGAATTACTACGGAACCCTACAATGCCCATGGCTCGCCATGCTCTTGGCTGGTTTTATTATTTATATAGATAGAAGATAATAAAATGCTTAATTTTATTTACAGATGCAACATTACGCGCTGCCATATCAAAAGGCATATGTTACATGAAGCTGCGGCCGTTCCAGTTCCGCATCTTGCGCGTCATCCCGGTCGACAGCTCGCTGCCGCTCTCTTTCGTCAGCCTTCTCTTCACTTATATCGTCATCATTTTACAGGCGTACCGCTTATTTTAGGTTTACTTTATCTTCGACTTTAGTGCGGATGAACGCACTACGTTTCCTTTTCGAACAAAATAGTCTGTCAAACTTCGAGCGGGACGAAGTAGGTAACGCAGTGAGTTTGTTGTTACATGTCGGCGGAGTCTGATTCTTTGGAAGAGGACAACGAATAATGAATAAACTAGCAGGAGCGCAATTAAATTGATTAATTAAGATCACCAAAACAAAAACATGTGTAATTTAAAGTACATACTTGTATTTACATATTATGCTCATGTACACTGTGTAAAATGGGCGACCTCTATAGAAAGTGATCCATTTTTATTTGTCTTAAGTACAGATAAAAAAAAAAACAAATAATAAATATAGGACATAATCGTGTAAACTTACGGTTAATGTGACGTTTTGGGCAACCTCTCAACCGAACGTATTTATCATAGCCGACAAGTACGTGAAGTTATTGAAATTATGAAACATCGAAATTTCGTTGAAAATGACGGGTGAGGAAATTTCTTCCGCGTGAAATCCTGTTATTTCTAAATGTAAGCCTTGTGAAACATCCATTTCGAAGCCATTGAATGTTGTGAGTGTTTTGTGTAGGCCTAGTGACAATGAGAACCCTAGCCTCGAAGTGCAAATAGTTCGCAAAACCTGCGCGAATGTGTTGATACATTTTCTCGCCATCCTTCCTGCGACTATGCGTGTGTAGGTAATGCCATGCCCGAAATGTCACAATATCATTAATTCAACCCCCGTTTGTCGTTAAAATATGAGTGATATTGATAATCGTGAAAGTTAAATTGAATCAATATAACTAATATAGGCGTGTTAAGTGTCGTTTTCGTGGAAATTCCTGTCATCTAATAATTTGTTCTAAAAAGAAAGGTTGCCGACGACTGCGTCTTTGTTTACCAAATTTCTAATACTAAAAAAACAAACTATAGATGTCGTGAAGGTTGGACATGAGTGTGAATGGGCTTACAGTAGAAGATGCCTAGGATTGCGCAAAGTGGAGGATATGTAGCAGGCAAGCGGACCCTGGCAAAGGTCGGGATAAGGTCCAACGAACGGTCAAAATAAATACGCGTATTTTTTTATATTTATTTTTAGGTTTATGTATTCTTAAAACTATTACTTTAGGAACATTGTTTTCTAAAATAAATAAAATAATTAGTTTCCAGTCAATTCCCATAAATTAACTAATTAAATAAAGAAAATAGTTCCAAGTCAATTCCCATAAATTAATAAAGTTCTAGTATTTTTTTTAGTACCAGTACTTTGCACGCCTGTTTTAGAGCTCAATCTTAAGTCCGACGATAGTTTACTAAGCTCTGAAATGGAATTCGAGATCAAAAATGTAAACAATCTATGACAATGACATGACATTACAAAGTCAATGTTAAAGTGACATTCCAGGAGTATTAAAACGTTTTATATCGAATGTAGTTTTTAACACCTTTGTAAATTAACGTCGCATTTTGAGATTGATTTTTTATTTTATTTTATTTAACACTTCACTTACAGGTACTAAACCTAAGACAATGTTTTATGTGTAGATGTAGATACGCGAAAGTCAAAGTATGTTCGATACACAAAATATCACAATCGTTAACATATTTTGGGATATGACAATAAAAAACATACATCTGAGTGTTGACGGTTCCTGATTACAAAAATAAAACCTAGAAATTTTGCTAGAATGATGTAAATAATCAACATAATCAATGTTTGGAAACGAATGTCGTGTTACTTTAATCTTTAGGATAGTCGGGGAACGAATTCCAGTCTTCATCTTAGTTACGATCGAATCCATTTCGATTAAAATATGAAAATGATTGATTTGTAGGTAAAAATACTAAAAGCTGTATACTTTGTAATGCTAAATTTTAAGAGTAAAAATTCATAAAACAGTAATTTGGTGCACCCTCTTGTTTTGATTTTTGAAGTACAAAGTTATAAATGCGGCATTTCTCTATTTGGCATACCTACATTGCACTCTGTGCTAGCACGCAAGTTTACCAACGTAATGATTCTAAGTAAGATTACCAAACACATTTTTAGTTCGGATTACCTAAAACACTTTTTTAATTCTTTTTTTTAATGGCAAGTACCAGATCTAACGCCCTTTCGCACTTGACTGCAAATTTTACGACGGTAAAATCGAGCGTTTCACAACACTATTGTGAGCTGTCAAAAACGACTTCTTTCGATGACCCTACTTTAACACCTGTGGTGATACAAGTGCAATACCAACTTTGTTACTAATAATTGCGGATAATTATTTTTTTATTACAATATCTGAAATCTAAGTGAAAATAAGTACCTAAATAATATTATTTTTATAAATTAAACAATTATAATTACTAATAAATAAGTTATATCAACGTCTGTTTTTAGAAAATAAGGATTTACTATTGTAAGAACATTTTATTGTTGTGGTAACATTTTCGCAGTTTTTTGGCTTCGAATTCCAGTTTGGAGATTAGATAGTTCACCGAGAGTTGAGGTCACGCACACATCAACATGGGATGTAAACACTCGAGGACTTTGTAATTAGTGTTCTCTTTTGGTACGGACAGCAAACTCAAAATTTGCAACTGTAAGATTGACCAAAAAGTTTGTTCGAAGGATTTGCTTCAATATTTTGACGCAAGTCATTCATTCATTTACTACATTTTTTTTGCAATTAGTACTTCATTTGGATGAGTGTGTAGTGTATAGTACCAACATCGAAATATCTTTAAATTTTTTTTAAACCCTTTTCTTGAACCCCTCATACAAAGTGAGTGATTAGAGTTCAATAGCATGGAAAAGACAATTTTCCATGTACCCTTCGATGTTGGTCCCATACTGAAAGTTCATCGTAATGGTTGGTAGGAATTGAAAGCAATTGGCCCCAGGGAATGTGAAACATATATATTATAAATCATGTATATTCCACTTACTCAACTTGACATACCATGCCTGACTTCAATTTCATATACTTATTATTCAACTCAAATGTTATATTTCAGTGGCGTGATAGTAATTTGTTCGAATTAGCACAGGACTCATTATGGTCGTTAACGCTAATTTGCATACCACCGATAATTTTGGAACTGACACACAAGGAAGTTGATAAAATTACTACAATGCTGACAATTCAGCAGTCCAGATATGAAGGTACCAACCTACTTACATTGTTTAAAATAATGAAGGAGTTTTCACAATACTCGTAAAGTTATGCAATTTATGCATACATGCACACACACGTGTACTTTTTTTTATACCGACTTAGTAACTTACTAATAAGTGGGCAGCTGAGTTCGGAGGTAAAACGGGTGCCTTCCTATGAGCATTATGTCAATCTTGTCAAGACGATTTTATTGCAAAAAGCATACTACAGCGGCAAAGAATTTTATAATGATTATTGACGTGCCTAGATTATTATTGTTTTGTTTGCTTTTTAATCTTTTTGTTTAGGTAATTAATTAATGCGTATAATGTGTGACATTTTGAGAATTAAGTTTATTTTATATAAATATCACTTGTTTTATGAAATATTTATAGACATGTATTTTTCTTAACATTAAAGTAATTGGATTTGAATTTGAATAGATACCATTCTGATCATTTTGACCCCCCTATAACTTCCTTGTAGATAAACTAGAAACCTTGTACCTATAAGATGGCCTGTCCCAAGATATTTATTTATTATACAGGGTGTCCCATAAATAATGGATCACCCTGACACCCGAGGTAGGTCGACCCAAGAGGTACCTAACCAACACAACATGACCTCAGTAAAAGTTGGACGGTTTTCGAGATATTGCCAATTTTACGTTTTTTTTTTTCAAACTTGCCCTCTTTTTTACATGTTAAGTAGGTACTATAATTTGCTTGAATAGCTTTTGTGCTATTAATTTTTCTTGAAACTTTATCAGAAATAGTTAAATTTTATAAAACAAGGATATTTTATTAAAAAAACTTATGTTAAATGCGAAAGAAACTCTATTAATTTGCAAAAAAATGAGCATAAAATGGTTAGGTATCTCATGTACGGTCTAGTATTTTTTTTCATGGCATACGACTAAGAGCCAAAAAACTTGTTATTGCTCATTATTTTTTTCAAATTAATAGTGTTTCTTTCGCATTTGACATACGTTTTTATATTAATATATCACTTGTTTTTTAAGATTTTACTATTTGTGATACTTGGTCCATATTCTTTTCGTTGTCTTGTTCATACCACTCTGTCACGCTTCCAGTTGCTGTATCGGCTCAGTATATTTAAAAAATCCAATGCAGTTTTATTTCTTTTTCACGCTAGATTTTAATCCATGCATCAAAAATTGGAAACAAAACATCATCTCATACAAAAATGACAACTTTGTCATTTTTGTATTTGTTGGATTTTTTTTTTCTTTTTTTTTCTGTGCTCCTCCAACAGAATCGGAGACTTTATCTACCTCTTGGGAGGTACCTCTTGGGTCGACCTACCTCGGGTGTCACTGTCAGGGTGATCCATTATTATAATAATATACTCGTAACAAAGAACTGTTAGGACAAAAGGTCAAATCTGAAGAGCGAGTTTTGAATCTCAGATAATATCGACTTTCGAAAAAAACCTCATTTTGGTACCCTATAGCCCTATAGGCCATGATTATGAAATAATATTTCATAATCATGGCCTATAATAATTGAAGCACCTGTTGTACCTTTATTATCATACCTGGGATAACTCGGGGCATTTATACGAAAGTGATGTAGCAAAATATTTTATCGACTAAAAATATATCGATGTTACTCTGAATGACAACATCAAAATGTTATTCGGCATAAATAAATATTAGGTGCTTACTCTTTAATTAAAATAAAAAATAAATTTAAACGGGTAGGTACGCGTTTATTTTAAAATAATTTTCAAAATATACAATTAATATTAAAAAATCAATATTCAAATTGTCATTTTGATTAAAATGACATCTGCATACAAGAGGCCCCGATATCAGATATGACATCGAACCTCTGTACTGTAATCGAGAATGTTCAATAAGCACATCTTTTATTATAATTATATCGACATATTTTTAATCGATATCAAATCCTTATAACTTGCCCCCAGTTATCCCAGGTATGTTTATTATAGGGTGAATAGATGTGCATACATTTGGTTTTTGCAATATTGATTATGATACCATTATATGTGCCCATCTAATGATATTGTTTAGATCATCCTGAATACAGTATTCTATTTTTTTAATATCTTTACTAGAGTATACTACTTAAACAGGTTCTCCTGCATAAATATAAGTTTGACAAAGCTTAACCACATTACACATACTTGGACGTGTGGTGACGGGAGTAAGAATACATTTGTCACCACCCCAACTCCTCCTTCGGGTGTCGTAAGAGTCGACTAAGAGATTGAAATGTCACTGACCATTATTTGACAAAATATTGATGATGGGCAGCAGCGTCAGCAGCTTGCCCAGCGTGGCGATTATGGGCATTTACCTCCTAATGCGTCTATACGCATAGTTAATAGGAGAGGCCTACGTCCAGCAGTGGACTATCATAGGCTGATGATGTATGATGATTACACATGCTATTTACGTGCATGATGTATCCCACGGAGCCGTGCACAGAACCAGTGGGCACCCCACAGGTCACCCCGCGCACTGCTGCCCGTCACGCCGCAAACGGCAGTCCTCAACGTCCGCTCAGGCAGATAGGCCTGCAGCCACTTATTGGCCGGGCCGCTGACTCCACAGCCACACTCATCCATGGCGCACAGCAACTGGTGGTGATCCAGTGTACAAAATCCTGGTTACAAACATTAAAATGCGACGAATGTTACAGCATAATCGCTGAAACCTTCAGATTTTGTGTCAAGTGTGGTAATACGCATTAACAGGGCAAAGGAATAAACAGATATACTAAAGCAAAATTGCTATCGAAAACAAAATTCGTCTCTACCCTCCCCCAACTGGTCAAGTGGGAATGATTTTTTTTATTCGCTGTAATCTTATAGTGTGGGATATCATTGAATAGATATCTTAAAAAGAATAAGGGTCTTAAAAGAACCGTAGGTTCAAAAAATATGAAAAAAAACATGAATAGTGGGCTTGTAGAATACTTTAAAATAAAACCATTTTGAACATAATCGGCCCAGCTGTTTTTGAATTACTACGGAACCCTACAATGCCCATGGCTCGCCATGCTCTTGGCTGGTTTTATTATTTATATAGATAGAAGATAATAAAATGCTTAATTTTATTTACAGATGCAACATTACGCGCTGCCATATCAAAAGGCATATGTTACATGAAGCTGCGGCCGTTCCAGTTCCGCATCTTGCGCGTCATCCCGGTCGACAGCTCGCTGCCGCTCTCTTTCGTCAGCCTTCTCTTCACTTATATCGTCATCATTTTACAGGCGTACCGCTTATTTTAGGTTTACTTTATCTTCGACTTTAGTGCGGATGAACGCACTACGTTTCCTTTTCGAACAAAATAGTCTGTCAAACTTCGAGCGGGACGAAGTAGGTAAA